>DWJZ01006034.1:0-13411 GCA_018249125.1 Asbolis capucinus
CTTCCTTCCAATCAAGATATTTATAACCTTCCACTAGATTTCTAACAGGTTCTTTAGCTAGGAATGACATGAATGAAGATTTGAAATGGTTCATTAGATACGTTTATCAATTGAAGTCAAATTAATTAAACGAGTATTCAAAATCACTCTATTTAGTTACGGATTGGTCGAGGAGTTATTAAATTATCCAATTTCCAGAAGTTTGTATGCCTTCCGAAGACCAACGACAACGTTCAACGACTATCTAACGATAATAATCTGCTTGATGGTGTTACGTGTCCGCCAAAATAGGGAACGCTCAGAAAATATTGCCATTACCGGCCATTCCACACTTCTTCATACATAGCGCGCCTCTTTGTCTCGCCTGACCCTTAGGATTGACGAAAACCATCTGACTTCTTCTTGCTAATCCTATCAAAACATAACATGTAAAACGATTAAATTTCACTGTTGTCTTCTGCCATATAGAGTTGTGATATAGAATGTAAACCAAGTCTATAGTGACTTGACTAACGCAGAACGCAGCCACACAATGTAACTTAAAAATCCACATACTTATTTCCAAACAAAAGTACAGTAAGTAAAGAATGCTAATATTAGCCGGTAGACAGTACAATATCCGATACCCAGTAGCTATGCCAAAGCGGCTAACGAACTGCGAGCACGCTCTGCACACCGTGGTCGCAGGTTGATTAGAGGTGATCGTATCTAAAATGTAATATGGAAATATATGTAGCTATGTAACACCTTCTAAGTCACAAAAAAATGGGTTCTAGATCTTCCTACAACGAGGTTCCAAGGGCTTTCACTTCAAACGAAATCCAAGGAAAGCCAAATGCATTGGTAGTGTCATTCCAATAAATTTTTGAATTAGTGAACGATAACGGAAAATATTCTAGAAGAGGAAAGACTTTAGAAGTCTAGAGGCGCAGAATAGCTTTGAGATAACCTCTCGCCCTTTTGCTCGACTTGGCGGGTGCTCTTCAGTGCTCCTAGATAATCAAAAAACGACTCTAATTAAATCGTATATGAAAGACTTGTATTGGCTATAAGTTGATTGATGACGCCGTGATGATTCATTTCAACAGTTCAATTATGTAGTTTGAAATTGATTGTACAAGCATCGTTGGTAAAACTGACGTCAAGTAAATAGGCATTGTTCGCAAATTGAGTTGGTTGGAATCATACGTAGGAATGCAGTGATTACATAGACTACTTCAATATTAAGACTATGCAGATTATATAAGACAATATAAGACTATGCAGGGGACCCAGTCTTCTCATTTTAAAGAGAAGTTTGAAGGAGGGTAGGTTCAGATAGGTTATTTTTGAGCTATTGCTCGGAATAGGAATTTAAGGGTAGTTGCGCGCAATTCTCGAACTGGATAGATGAAATGAAATTTTTCGTGCCGCTTAAAAACTAACAACAATGGCCTATTCCATCCTAGTGTATGTTCTAGTTTAGTTTCGACGCAATGGGCAATATATAGGGATATTCTCAATCTTCTAGCTTCAAGCCCAGGTCCTACTATTGAGTGTATGTTTCTCATGATTGTGGAGGCCTAGATTTTTAGGTGATCTGGTCACACCTGGAGTCTGGAGTAGACTTTAGGGATATTTTGTAAAGATACAAACAAGTAGAGGGATATACAAATAAGTACCAAAAATGTATGATTGAATAATGACTGTCTTTCTCTGTTAATTTCGATTCATGGAGACAATTTCTGTCATAAATACAGGATGTTCTAAATGAGTTCTGATCCTTGAACCATTGTAGAGCACAATGCTCGTTTTCTATTTAACGCGCGGACGATATCGCCACAAAGTACATGGAATAAATAATGTAAGCATTATTACTCTGTAGAAGGAGGGTCGCCACTAATCCAACGACATATATTGCTAGAGGTAGAAGGAATGTCATTACTCATCTAAAAATGCCAATAGCATTTTATCTCCTTGGCTTTCTTTAGCAAGGTGACTAGGACAGTATTTTTGACAAGAAAGTAAACACTTTATAACGTCCTAATAGTTTTTATTACACATTTTGTGGTTTCAATACAAAGAATAGCGTTCGGAGTGAGGCCGTGCGGTCTGGGTTGGATGCGATCTGGTATGATTCGTGAGATGAGCGACGGCTTGTACTCCACATACAAAACAATTTTATTTTATTCGTAGTGACTTCGTTAGTCCTCTGCCAATAGCAGACACAGCCGTAATAGAATCTAGAGACAAGAGGACAATGGTGCTGTCGAGTCAAATGATAAAATAAATGCAATATTTTCAATGCAGATTGAGATTAAGGCAGCATTTCGATAAATGTGATTGCGACAGGCTTAGTATGAATTTATATACATGTATGTATAGTATAGAGCTAGGTGTGACTTGCGGTTTCACTCGCGTTAATTTGAAGAAAAAATTACCTCCTAGTCCGTCGAGTTGTCAGTTTTCATTTCAAACTGGGAGGAATTTCAAAAGTCGTAGAATAGTAGTAGATATTTTTTTATCACTTTATTTATTTATTACCTTCCACAATGACGAACTTACACGCACACTCATTTTCTATTTCAAGTCTTTAATTTAGTAAGTTCTCGTCTATTTCTCTACCAATTTGATCAAAATAAGTTCATTATTTTAGGCGTGAAAGTGTAATAGAGACAGAAACAGACAGACTACCAGATAGACTGAGAGAGTTACTTTAGCATTTGTAATATCAGTGAGGTCTGGTCTAGTAATAATTAAAAGAAAAAATATAACCCAGTCGTAACAGATATAAAAAAGTTGGCTTTAACCAAAATGTAGATACAAAATCCATTACATAATAACAAAAATAATAATTGAGTCAAATCAATTACAAAGTGAATATTTTCAGGAAAATTATACTCTCGTTTTATATTATAGCCCCGGAAAAAATTTAGAGGGTATTTGATACGTATATTACCTTGATCAGAATCACATGGCAATTAATGACAGCAAGGCTAAAGGTGAACAGGTGATTGGGATCTGTTGGGCCATCTCGTCACCCATCCCATAATCCATTAATATACAGGAAAATTAATATTCTTTTATCACACGATATTATTTGACCTTAATAACACGATAAAATCAAATCATATTGGTTGTCGTACGGACAAATAACACAACAAAACCTAAAAAGGTTGTTAAAAAACGCTTTGTTGACTCCTAGCCGGTGAGATCATCGTAACGTCATAGAATACAAAAATGCGGCGAGTTTAATGCCTACTAATTCGAGCTCTCATATTTCGTCATGTGGTTGTAAGTGATCCAAGATAGGTGCAGTTAAACCAAACGGGTGCGCAAGGATAATTTATGAGCGGTGGTAAAAATTACATGGGCACTTCGGCGCTTCTGAGGGCACGCAAACCCCTCCGGTTACGGTTGTTCTCTTAGATCCCGTTACACCTTATCGGAAGCCTTGGGCTGACATAGAAATTACCGACATTTTGTTTGGCCAAATTAATCCCAATTTTCGAACAGCATGGTTGAGTTTGCCTTACGTTTCAGTTATAACTCATAAAATCTACTCAAAAATGGTATAGTTCAAAAAATATTTTCTTGTAATTACCCCAAAGTTGTATTTAACTTGAAACTTTAGACACAATTATAGTAACATTACAAATAGTTTACTGAGAAACTTCTTACTAAGAAACATATATAGGCCTTCAAAGAAATTGATAATAATTTCTCGCCTTTAGATGTATTTCAGGAATCCTTTCTCTCAGTTATTCCGCCGACAAGGTAAAATATTTAAACATAAGTAGGTAGAATCATTCAAATATCTCAGATATGAAGTATAACTGTAATAATAAACAAAAATATTCTTGCATATTTAGATCATGGACCACAGGACGATCATATTCACGGACCTGACCCGAGGTGGAGAGCGATAGGTAATCTGTAGTCGTTAATAAACAACATGCGTTGGCTGTTTATTATAATAATCTTTGACCTTCTTGCGGTCACTGTGAGAGAGCGCGGGCGTTTGAGACTTCATTCGTTGCAAACTCTCCGTGGTGATCAGTCAACACCATGAGGGTTGTCCTAGCCTTCCTCGCCGCCCTGGCCGTTGCTTCAGCCACCCCAGTTTCAACAAGCAAAGTTATCTGCTACTACGACAGCAAGAGCTATGTCAGAGAATGTAAGTACTTTTTGATTGCTGAGCGTTTTTTGCTAGCGATGTATGTGTTTTAATGATATTTTCTGATTATCGATTTGACTTCGAAATCTTAATGCAAAATATCGTCATATAATTTTATATTGCAAATATAATTAGTCATGCATTTGAATATAGTGGAAATTAATTTTATTCTGGCATGTTTTTTATAAATATTATTGGGTAAGCGTGAGAAAAAATCTTTAAGTCTATTATGGGTTCAAGTTGATCTTGAAGATAAAGTAAATTCTTTTTTTTAATGTGCCTGTCACGTTTTGTATGAATAAACGTCCTTCGCAAAGATTTATATTTTAAACACGTGCTCGAATGTTCTGCCTAGAATGTCCAATAAATATTTGTTGACATTGAAAATACAGCGCCAAAATAGACGCTTAATGTGGGTAGGGATGGATTCTTTATTGAAAATCTGCGCTTGCGTTCGTAAAATTATTTTTGTTCTCTTTCTTATTTGTTAATACTTTTTTTGAGCGTTTTTTGGGTATATCTATGTAAAATTATCTAGGTAAATCAAACTGAGGTTGGTTAAATTTACCTTTTCCTCCAACAACAACTTATATTAATCTTCGATTTAAAACTCCGTATATATCGTGTATTAATTTCATGGGCGTACCGAAATTGGGGAAAAGGGACCGCCGCTCCAACTGGAATTCAGATAATATACGTAAAGTTTTCGAAAAAGTACATATTTTAAGCACTGCGTTAGATAAAGAATCAACTGTCTCGCCCCCAGAGGGTTATTTCCTCAGAGGGTAATTTCCTCAGGGTTAGAATCGAATATGCCAATAATGTACTACATACATATAACACAAACATAACCATTTATACATACCTAATCTAGCTGTAGAAAACCGCGCACCTAATCAATTTCGATGGAAATTGCAAGCCATAGATTTTTTTAGGTTAAAGAACAAATCCGCATAACTAATCAATTTTAATGAAATTTGCAAGGTTCTTTGATCAATGAATGTAATTTATTTAAAAATGCGATATGCGAGATGTTCATGTTTTCGCAGTAATATAATCTCTTAGAAATTAAAGAAAGTGCCATCTATTGGTCTTATTATTATAACTATTACGTTAAAACGACGCTAGGTGGCGTAATAGCTAATTACTATGCACCGAATGGAAACTCTAACGAGTATATAAATTCGTATTTGTTTGAACCAAAATCAATATTTACTTATAATTTTTACTATTATATCCAACGAAGATGTAGTTTGATAATTTATGTGAATGAAATAATGAATTAATATCATTTAAATAAATGAATATGAAAGTTGGAGTTTGTTTATTTATTGTTGGCGATTTTGGTGGCCTACCAGCATCATGTCTATCTAAAGTATTTTTCAGCTTGTAATAAAACATTGCTCGTATTATAACATTATTTTAATATTGTGACGAACTTTCTAGATTGCCTATTCCCTTCTAAATGACAACTGTTTCGTTACTTCTGGAACGAATATTTTGGCAACTGTCTTACCAAGAGACCGGCTTTGTGGTTTTCATTATTTAATTTTCAAATATTTAATAATTCTGCCCAAATTCAACATCATCAAAACCGGTTCAGCACAGAAAAGTCTAGAAGAGGCATATTTCTCTTCTTTACTATAAATATAGCATGCATAGTTTATAAATCGATACGTTGTTCAAGAAACACTAAAAAGTATGGTCCCAAAATATTATAAAAAAAGTCGTAAATACTTATTATTTATTTTGCCTCGCAGACCGAAATGCACTTTAATTCTTGCAGAAAAAGTTAGCAAGCCTGTGTTACTACGCGGTTTTTTCGATTTTATTGTATAGGCTACAAAAGAAGTATTTTAAAATTGATTAAAAAGTTTACGTTTCTTTCAAATCTTATTTAACAAAGTTGTGTTCCTACCTTATAGTTAAAGCCTCGCCTTTCAAATGCTGACCTTGAGGATGCATTTAGTACTAACGCCAGTGAATAGTCTGAATAAATTACAATTACCGCTATGGAGGCCTTTTAGCCTTTACACAAAAAGTAAATGAAGGTGATTGGAGTGTTTATACAGGCTTTTTAACTATGTATTACAGGACGAAAATTTGAATATTATTAAGAGATTACTGCCCGTTTGTTCTTCTTTTTAAGACTTTCAATGATAACTATAAAATAATGTGTACTATAAAATCGGTATTTAAAAATACAGGTACTTACATACCGTAAGCGTTAAATTTATTTATAAATTTGTTGAAATTTTACAAAACTACTGTTACTATAAAATAAAGTTAGTAATAAATAAGTAGTAGTAAGGTTAAATCTGTCTTCATTGTAGGAACGTCAACAAAAGTTAAAGAACCGGTATTTAAATATACAGATGCTTAAAACACGTCCAAAAACGTATGTGTATTAGTTACAGTTAAAAGTTGCACAAAATGCGTAATGCTCTGAAATAAACCGTATTATTTAGTAACATAAAGGCTACACCAGTTTTCTAAGTATATGGAAAAAAGTTGTTATGAAAATAATTGCGTGCTTAACTTATTCTTTGTCCCAAAAGTTCCTTAACTTAAAATGATATGTAAATTAATTGATTACACGGGGCTACATTATCTATATATATAATCTATATATATATATATATATATAAATGAATGTTTGTTTGTTTGTCCTTTGTAGACTTTGAAATGGTAGAAGATAGAGCACTGATGTCTTTAGCAACTTTGTTCATTATTCTCTGGAAAAAGTTTAGGTAACAAAATATTATCAATCGGTCACGTGACGGTCACGGTCGTTGATGGTTTGATGAATAGCAATGCGTGCCGGGTACAGCTAGTTTAAAATAAATGTACCTTCCTATGTTCAAATAAAACTCCTATTTGTAAAAGTTTAATAAGTATGCCTTTGACATGAGTATAAAATTTGCAACAAAGCATTTTGGATAATTTTTACGGTATTTTATTAAATGTTTTACTCATATCTGGACAAGCCATCAAAATGCCAACAATAGAAGTTACCACGGCCCATAAAATGGGTAAATTTTAGGGTTGTCAGACGAAAAGTCTGAAAACCTCAGGGCAAAACTTTAAAAGGTCGTGTTTTGGATTAAAGTTCGAACAAATAAATATACGAATAAATAAAAACACTTTATTATAAAAAAAGAATTATACCTAATTACATAAATAAATAAATACTCTTTTTCTAATTAGAAAATTATTTATTTAAAACCTTATTGATAACCTCAAATTGGGGTTACAATGGGCGGGCCATACATAGGCGTAAACGTAAGGAAGATTAGGGATGTTATAAATTATTGGAAAGATAGTGTTCGTGGTATACAAATATTTATGTAAGTAATACACATTATTTTTTTCTTTATACCACATGTACTGAATACCACATGGATTTCTCATTGGATTTCACTTGCCTCACCAGCTCTTTTTGTTCTACTGAGTTATCAGGATATTATTTGTTTTAGAAATTCGAATGACCAATCAAATCGATTCTAACAAATTTATACGTTATAGAAAGAAAGAGAAAATATTTATATTATGAATAGATTATTTATCTGCAAGGTTTGGATTCGGCTAGATCACAGATCTATAGTTTTTTACATGTGGGCCACAAATGTTATAAAGATATTAGTACCGGCCGTATATCATGTGGCGTTGTCGAGAGGTTCACAATAAAAGCAAAGTGTTTCGTGTGAATCGAGTCTGCGCGGATCGCACCTTTCCTTTCCACTTCATTTTTAAAATTAGTACATCTACGTCAAAGGGTCCTACGTAGATCTATCTCTATAACATAGAGTACTCCATTAGAACTCATTAATAGATCAGAAAAACTGTTATAGACGTCTGACAACTTATAAAGTTCTTTGTGTCTCCTAAACATTTTGTGGGTGGATGAACGGAATTGTTTTTAACATCGATATCAATTATTAGAACTGTGCAAGCAGAAAGCGACCTCTTATCAACCCTGTTGTACATGCAAAGCAGGATAGCCTAGTTATTTTAATGTTAGTCTCTAGAGCGAAAGGTCTCGGGATCAAATCCTACGGCAGTTCGGCAGTAATTACGGTGAAGGGGAAACATCTTGGAGGAACTTGTACTTTTGAAAATTCTCTATAAGAGTTTCCAAAGTGTGCTAAGTCCACCAATTAACTCTTTGCAAGCTTGATGGACTACGGCCCGTCTCCCTGACATTGTGAGTGTCATGTCCCACAGTTATGGGAAGCAATGATAATATATGCAATTTGTCTTTATATCAATTTCTTAGAAACCTTCATGAGACTATAGTTTGACTGGGTCGTACCTCACTCTTAAGTCTCGTAATTTATTCATGAACATAGTCACTCTTTTATTTATGCAGAACCAGGGTTCACAATCCGGAATAAAGGTTTATAAATCATTGAAATTGCTAACATTTCAAGTGTTCAGGTTTCGGAGGTAATTTTTGTGTCAGGCTTTATGTGAAATATTTAGTTTGAGCTACCAAAAGCGCATAGTAATCATGTTATATACTTTAAACGAAAAGTCGAAAATAATTTTTATTGTAGCATCAAAAGTTTAGATTTTAGAACCGGTGTAGATTTTCGGTTTTAGATCGGGTTTTAGAAAACCAAACTATCAATTACAAAAATTTAAAGTTGCGTTTTTTAGGTCAAGGAAACGATTTATAAAGTTTAATTTTCAAAGCATCGTGATATCGCGACATTTCGTACAATATTAATTTATGTAGATATATGAACTATTTAGTCAACCGATAGTTAGTCGGTGAAGGGGTGACTGTTAATGCCAAAAATTTATAAGTGCTCCACAGGGCACGTGAAGTAGTAGGATCTGGTATTTATGATAATGCAACAATCGATAAATTATCTCGGAGGCTTTTGAGCGGCATACATATTCCGACATGTCGACCACTCAATCCACAATCCGACGCCTCATCAGTGCAGCCCATAACTTTCCCACTACTGGACTTAGGTCTCCTCTCAAAATGTGACGCTAGAGGCCATAGCCCCCCACGTTGGCCCAGTGCGTGCTAGTGGACTTCACACACCTACTAGAACTTTATTGGGAACACTGTATACTTTGTATCGAGTAAAGATGGTAGCAGAATTCTATTTATTACACACTACAAGTACTTAGTAAAACACGAGTTGTAATCAGTTACTGTTTGACAGAAACATAAAGTTAAATATACTTAATAAGTCAATAATACAAGTCAAATAGTGATATACATTAGTACGAGATAAGAATGACTCTTACCAACGAATATGACCTCATATCGTTCATGTCAAATGTCACTATATCTTTATAAACATGTGCAATTTATATTATACAGATTTGTGAGATAAATTGAATACCTTTTTTACGTATTATAAGTTAATGTTTGCGTACAATCCCACGTGATGGTCAGTGGCGAAGTGGTTTTAGATGGTATAGCGTATTAACGTAGAAGAAGCCTGTTCACTATTGTCTTGAAGACTCATACTGTACACTACATATCCGTATCGTATCCTTCATTGCTAGCCAAAATTGATGTATGGCTGGGCCTCTCCTCACAATTTGTACAAGACATATTCCACGCGTGTATGACTTGGCCTTATGTCGATCTTACACCAATTTTTTTACCAATTTTTATGTTGAATTTACACAATTTTTTTTGCTAAACAAACTAAAATTATTATTATTATATATTTTTTTAATACAAGCCTTGAAAGACCAATAATAAAACCGGAAGGCCACTAGGATATACTATGTTACTAAGGTGACGTATTGGAGATTGTTTGTACTAGCAGTTAAATTAGTGCCTCCATCGGTCAAGGAGCTCATCTTCTAAACCGTAATCGGTAGTTTGGCAAAGTTATAGAATATTATCAGGAATAACAGGCTACCTTTTATCAATGTAGCTACCACGCAGGCGAAGCCACGGGCAGCAACTACTTTACAAGATATATAACATACTACTCGCAAATAATTCGCAGCCTGCCAAACGAAATATCGATTTTAAACACCATCAAACACTATTCGATATCTCGATTCTTCTCAGACGTCATATCTATATGCAGAGATCATGTGACCAAACACCGGAGTTTTTTGAGGTTATAATATCGGTCAAGATCATTTGAGGCGAGTTAAACGAGTTACCATTGAACTGGCTCTGAAAGGTCGTATCACATCATCGCCACAGTAATATTAGAATAGAATATCTCTTACATCACTAACTGTCCCACTGCTGGGCTTGGGAGTCCTTTTATAGGCTACGGACTGCCACCACACTGGCCAAGTTCGGATGTGCTTGATATATGAATAATTTCATCTATATATATATAACAAGGTTTGTTAAAATATTTAAAAATACAAGCCTCAATTACATTGCTCTAATACGAAGATACACATAAAATTTCGTAACTCTATTGTCAACCATTGAGGAGTAGTCTGGAGCTAATTCTGGAAGTAGTATTAAGTTATGCTTGTCGTAAAAATACATCGCCATCAGGTTGGAAACTTATACAAAATTTCAGGTCCATAGTGTAAGAGGAAATGGGTCTAATTAAGCAAGCGAGATTTGAACCGTAACAAACAAATATACCAATACAAATATACACTGCAAATTAAATAAAATCTTGTAATAATCAATGTTTCTTTGCCTTTTATAGAGTCTGAAATATAAAGAGATAGTTCATTCCCTGGAAAAGGTACCAAAATTATATTGATCGGACACATACATATGTAAGTTGTAGTTGATGAGTTGTATAGTGGCGCGCGCTGGGTACAGCTAATAGTTAATTAATTAGCAGATTATAAAAGGCATTAGTGACGTAACTATAAAATAATTAAATAATATTTGAATTGTTTTTGTGAACTTATAAAAATAATTTTAAATCAAAACTTTAATTTAATTCAAGATATTTTTTTTATCATAAATAAGTTAGCACTTGACTACGATCGCATCTGATTGTAATTAGCGATACTATATACCGTGATACCTACGTGAACAGCTTCTCACCGCCATTACAATTATATTTTCATTTCCGTGATGATTTTAAAGTAAACAGAACAATATAATTTTAAATACATACATACGCTTGTTATAAAATTAAACAATTGGATGAGGACGGACGACACAGCTCTCAGCACAAATCGGTGTACCATATACATACGGTGGCTTCAACCCATGGCCCACTACTGAGCACGGGTCTCTCCTCATAATGAGGCCTAGAGCTCCACCACGCTGTTCCAATGCGGATTGTGGCTACTGAGTGGCAAACCCAAGTGTCGGAAGTTTTTATGCCACCCAACGGCCTCCGACATGACTTAACGATTGCTGTCTAACGACAACAACCGGACCGACGGCTTTGCGTGCCCTCTGAAGCACCGCCTACCGACCGCGATGTTGAAAAAATTTTTCTATTGCTTACAACCGATGCAAGTCGCAAGTTGCTATGAACGTATATACTATATACCGTGAATACCCAGTTAATACAAAAATGTATAATCACGAAATAATTACAACTTCAAAACAGCATTTCTTTGGTTCTTTTTTTTTCATTTATTTAGTACACAATAAAACACAGAGAAAAAGGCGTAAAAAAAGTTGTACAAGGGGACATTTAATATTTTTTTTATATTACAAATTTGTTGTAAAGTATTGTTCTACTACAGTCACACGTAATGATAAGTGGTGATGAAGTCTAAGAAGCCTATTCACTCCTGCCTTGAAGACACATTTTGTCTATAAAATATTTGAGCATATTTTCACGAATAACTCTGTAAGATCTTAATATTGGAATATAAATGGGAAGCATGAATATTTTATTTGCATATTATTTTATATGTGATGCTGTATTTCTTTTCCTTAATGCCTAGTTACCATTCCGCAGACGTCTCCAGAAGTGATCGTGATTTACCTAGCTAAGGTTCCTGGTTCTTTGTAAATGGCTCAATGAGGAAAGTATCACTTTAAATAAGTAACCAACAAGCGTACAAGGCAAGGGTTGTCAATGTCTGTATATTACAATAAATAATGTCTAAAAATAAAATCTTATGAATAAATATTACAAATAATTCTGTAAATCTTTTGAGAATATAGTTATTTTTAGCCTCCTATTGAAAAGCGATATTTTTTTGTGCTTCGATGTTGTACATAAAATTTTATACAGGTTGATCCCTTAAAAAATATATACTTTTATTAAAATCTTTCTAACCATATTCGAAGGATTCAACTATTATAAAACAAGCACTAACGTGGAAAAAAAACCTTTGTAAATTGTCTAATAGATAGGTAACGTATGGTAGAGATAGAACTGTACTTTAATGGGTTTATTTAAATACATAATATTTTGCTTATAAAGAATAGTTAATAAATACGAAATCATATTAGTACCTATAGATCGCATTAAAATTATAGAATTATTACTTTTTTGTATTACCATCGTATAGCGCTATCTCTCTCAAAAACTGTTCAACTAGCGTTACCTGTGTCGAACAAAAACAATCTTATACTTACGCCAATTAATAATGCGGTCATAGAAAGCTTAGAAAAAATATTCAATTAAATTAAGATCAATTACATAAGAAACAGGTCATCAATATACATATACGAATGTATTTACTTAAGAAATGTTCTCGAATGTTCATGTGCAACATTCGTTAGCGTCTAATTTCTGACGTTACGTCAACACGTTGCGCCACCATGTTGCGTCAACATATTTGCAAGCGTTGCATCAACAGTCAGGCAACAATAACTAGTATTGTAAGTGATAGCTTTATGTCCTCCCTCCTTGTTGTTTGTTGCAGCTTAAGAACTCCACACATAACTACGTAACGCTAACTGCCGCACCTAGAAAGGAGAATAGTCATTTATATCGTTCCTTAGTACATAATTTACTTTGCGGATCTATAACTTCCTTGGCGGTGGTGTTTACCTACCATCAGGTGATCCATTTGCTTTACTTATAACATAAAAAAGTATAAAGATTTTATGTATATTAGAAACTCGTCATTATGCATATAGTCATATAGAGATTTGTGTTCTACTTAACTCGGTGAAGTTAGTAGGTAGGGTGCAGCAGTAAGAATGCCATTGAAATTTGAACTTTATATTATGCCCGCTACGGTTCAAATTTGAGCGATATAGGACACAGCGAGCACGTTCATCGAGTAAATATGAAAATTAAACCGTGATTAAAAAAATCTGGGTACTTATTTCAATGATTTCTCTTGTAAAGGCGGGAAGTTGACATCTACTTGTAC
>DWJZ01006035.1:0-13409 GCA_018249125.1 Asbolis capucinus
CATCAGGGATAGTGTAGAATATTAATGGTAAAAGAATTTTTTGAATCGGTCCAGTAGTTTCGGAGCTTATTCAATTCAAACAATCAAATCATCAGTATTCATTTTACATGTACGTCAAATCTATATTAATAATAAAACTGTAACAGAGTCAATTCTGTGCATTAATTTTGATGCAGGGTGGCTTTATCAATATAGAAAATAAAACAGTTTTTTTAAATTAATTGTCTGTCTGTCTGCTCTCGCAAGCACCACTGGACAGATTTAGATGAAACTTGACATAATCGAAGTTAAAACCCGAGAATGGTTATAGGATAGGTTTTATCCCAGAAAACTGCTTTGTTCCCGTGGGATAATAGGTTAAAATTAGTATGGCATCTCCGAAATCACTGGATAACTCTTCTTCCGATACGTAGCGAAGGCAATTTCTAGTTGCTTTATAAGAATATTCAAACGTCATTGCTTTATGGGAACTTACGTAAACAATTTTATACGTCAAATTGTATATGGTTACGTCAGTTTGCATAATCACTATGGCGCCATCTGTTGCTATGTAATGAATATGATTAAATTTACGATTGAAATTTATTTTAGTGACAGCAGACGATGGTACATCGTATGTGGATATAGACTGGTCCTTCCTCGAGCTGATATACAAACACACGGAGGAGAAGAAGAATACCGTGGAGAAGCCAGTTCTTCTCCACCAGGACGACGAGGAAGATGAGGAGGTGGAGGAGAAGGAGGTCAGTTTTTTCTTCATTACTGTTTTGTTTGTGTATGAAGTTATGATACTGAGAAGTGTGAAGTTTGCAATGTTTTTTATAAATATGATTTGTGAGATTTCTTGCTCTAAAGGGATATGGGATGGAGTAAAAATTTGGTAACATGTCCAAGGTCATCCTGAAGTGGGTATCCCAATCCTAGGAGTCATGACATCATCATTGGGTGTTTTAGAGGACTTTCTCTTTTATAATAGACCTCCGTTATGCCTGATAATTGCATAGACATTGGTTTTTGTGTTAAGTGTGGTACCGATCAGGTCTAATTATGTATATTTTGTGTTTTGATCAAGGTATTGGGCTCCCTTGGAGGCTTTTTATCTTGCACTTTCCTGGTCAAACAACTTTACCGGCTTACTCAAGGTGCGGGATGATTAAATTAAAAATCACAACTCACTTTTGTATTGACAGCCAAAACGCGAGAGAGAGAAGGACGGCAAGGTAAAGAAGATGGAGAATCCTCTCCTCAAGCCGGGAGAGGTGTTCGTGTTCGACGCGGACAAGTACCGAGACGCTGTCGTGACGCCCTGGTACCGCAACCGGGACCAGCCACAGGTGAGGATTGGCCTTAATGGTGACCCCTGACATTAATGGTGAGCGGATGGGTCGTGCGTTAGTGATCTCTGAGACAACTGAAATTAGTAAGTGGCGATTGGTGACTCCGTTCATTAATCCACGCGTCGTGGGCTCTGAGACAGTTCCAATTAGTGACCCCCATCATGAGTACTGACGGACGAGTAAACGGGTTAGCTGATTGTAACTGGTGATACCGACAAGGTACACATAAATAGAGTTTTTGGTGATTGGTGACCCCTAATATGCATGACGATAAGGCGTTAGCATTCATTTTACATTTGTCCTTTCATTAATTAATTAATTCGCACATTTATTCTTGTCTTTTTATTTATAAAATGTATATTATATGTACTACTCTACATCAGGACAATTATTTTAAGTATATTTTTTATTACTACTATATCATATAATAATAATATTTTTTTATTTCGGAAAGTCCATATTAAACAAAACACAGCACAATACATACAAAATAGCAAATAAACTACAAAACACAAAGACAGATGCAACACAAAGGAAAAAAATACATGGACACAACAAATAAGGCACGGACACAAGAACAAGTAAGACACATAGACAATAACATGTAGTAGGACAAAATTTTGAAGTTATAATAAACAAGGTTTATTAAAATATTAAAAATCACAAGCTTTTGTTATAGATCCCTAATACAAAGAAACACACCAAATATCATATCTGTATCGTTAACCGTTGAGGAGTTTCCTTGTCTGGAGCCAATCATGAACGTTGTAACAGATTATGCTTGTTAAAAAAAACCATTGTCATCAGGATGTCATCATTATGCAATATTTCAGCTCTGTACTGTGAGTTTTTTAAGATACAAGGGTTATGAATTAAGGTGACGTTATATCAATCTCATTCCCAGTATTTCCTGGTGGCGGAGATATGTTGGAACCTGTCTCCGGACTCCGCGTTCCCCTCAGCCTCGCATGGCAGTTTCCGGGAGTACTACAGCGGCAAGTACGGCGTCACGCTCACCCAGCCGCACCAGCCGCTGCTCGACGTCGACCACACCAGCGCCAGGCTTAATCTTCTCACGCCTAGGTACGAGAGCCTCCTACCAACAATACGACCTTTAAATAGTTAACAAACCGATCAACGAACTGACAAATCAACCGACTAACTATCCAACCAACCAATTATCCAACCAACCAACTATCCAACCAACCAACTATCCAACCAACTTTCCATCTATCCAATCAGTCGTCCAACTGTCCAATCAATCGTCCATCTGTCCAATCAATCGTCCATCTGTCCAATCAATCGTCCAACTGTCCTGTCAATCGTCCAACTGTCCAATCAACCGTATAACAGACAAACAACTGTCCAACCATCAATACAACCAACCATTCAGCCATTTGGGTTTCTTAGATTAACTCGCACAAACGTACAGACGAACATATACAAAACCAAAAAAATATTGTTTTATCTTATTTATATTAGCTTCTCTCAAAATTCTTCCTTGTTAACAGATCAGTTACAAATGTATTATATGTATTAATAAGTAGGTGTATGCTATGCTTATATTCTATAATGTTTAATAGTAAGCGGTTACCTAGCAACCAGGAGAATTAAACTTTTTGTTGTTTTATCAGTTGTAACTCTTTTGTACCATTACATTTATAGAAATATAAATCATGCTATTTGCTTGGTGACAAATGCATAAAATGTATTAAAACGAAAATCAATAAATTATAAATGTATAAAACAAAATACTTCAATAGGTTGAAAGGTTGTTAACTCCTTCGTGAAATCAAGGATGTCAGAGTATGAATTTGTGAATGATGTGTTGTTATGTTTCTGTGTGACTGGTATGGCTATATTCGTTTGTACTTAGTACTTGTTCTTTATCAATACTTAGGTACAAATTTTCATAAATATAATGAATAGTTTATTAAAAAAAAACCTCAATCATGTATGTTGGTGAAAACCCTACAAAAGATTTTTTGTGGTTTGATTACATTTATTCTGGATCGAAGTTGCATCGAGTATAGATGCAACAGTAGCGTAGTAAAGAAACCATAAACTGATCTGTGGTCTGTGTGTCGCAGGTACGTGAACCGCAAGGGGGTGGCGCTGCCGGTGTCGTCGGAGCGCACGCGGCGCGCCAAGCGCGACCGGCTCGACCAAAAGCAGATCCTGGTGCCGGAGCTGTGCGCCGTGCACCCCTTTGCTGCGCCGCTTTGGTTCGCCACCGTCGCCTTGCCCGCGCAGCTCTACAGGTGCGTGCGTGTGTGCGTGCTTGCGTGCGTATGCTTGAGGATCTATGAATGAGTGCGTTTGTGTGTATGTTTCCTTCAGTAAATATGTGTGTGTGTATGTATGTTTGCAGGATCAATGCGTTGCTGATAGCGGACGAGATCCGTCGGTCGGTGGGCGCGGACGTGGCGCTAGGAGCACCGGCGATCCGGGGCGCTCCACCCCCGCAGTGGCCGCCGCTCGACTTCGGCTGGAGTCTCGCTGAGGTATTTAACAACGTGTTCCTCTTAGTCCCTGTACTACAACGCATATTCTATAATCCGAAAAATCCTATTAAACGATATATTGATAATATTGATCTGATATAACATACCAGCTTCCGCCCGCGGCTTCGCCCGCTGATATACTGATATAAAGTAGCCTATGTGTTATAGCGAAGTATATTCTATCTCGCATTTTAAAGCCTGTCTTCTTTTTTGTACATATAATAAAGGTAAGTCAGTAAGTACAGATAAAAATGTTTATATGTGTGTTGTAATTATTTCAGGTGCTGAATACAGATGAAAAAGGAGAGAAGACGGACAGAAGAAAAGAAGATGACGACAGGAGAGGGGAGAAGGAGGCAAAGTTAGTGTACATTTTTCAACGAACTAAATAACCCGTCTACAGTTGACCTTAACTCAATTTAAAAAAAAAGGTCATTGGCAGTACCAGAAATACTAACATCAGTGTATCAAGTTTATTGTAGTGTGTGTAATGTAAATTTTGTAATTTAATGTATTTCTAGTGATTTTTTATATAAAATAGTAGTTTTCTGTACTCTTTCTTCATGGAATCTTTGAGTGTGCCAAATTTTGTCGTCCTCTGTCTGCGTAATTTACATAGAAAAATGTACAGAGTCACGTATTAAATATATACATTTTTGAAATTTGACTATGAAATTTGTGTATGCGTTGTGTTGTTAATGAAATTATAATGAATATATTTGTATGTAGGCAAAACGAAGACAAGGGTTCGACTAAAGATGACGAAGAGGCAACCGTTGAAGTAAGAGAAAAGACTATCAATGACATCTTGCAGGAGAAAGAAGATGCTGAGAGCGTGAGTTGACTTATATTATGTACTACTGGAGGGGTGAGCAACCTTTTTTATTAAAGGGACTTTTTATAATTCATTTTTACGAGAGGAACACACGTAGATAGATTTTTTAAACACTGAATCGAATCTTCTAAACGTTTTAGAGTTAATATATAAAGATTTTATAATATTGTTTAAATTTTGTATCATAATGTTTAATTACTTTATGTTTTAACACAGTGTATCAGCTAATTAAGTATAAAAAATAAATTTAAAATGCTCAAAGGACCGCGGGTTTCTCATTCTTGTACTACTTGTTACCATATGACAGTCAAATAAAACATGTTGTTGGTTCATCATAACTATCCCATTACTGGGATCGGGCCTTAACTCACAATGTGACGGGTAAAGGCCATAGTCCACCACGCGGGTGAAGTGCGGATTGAGCTCCCACAGGTATGGCCCAGTGGCCCAGTGGGAATGTTATGGGTGCGATGATAATGAAATCGCATAAACTCGCTGACAGCAAGGCTCAGTACAACGCCATCTATAATTCGTTGTTGGAGTTGATTACGCTGTTCAACTCCATCTATAATTCGTTGTTGGATTTGATATACGCATTACAACGCCATCTATCATTCGGAACTGGAATGGATCTACCCAGGTCAACGACATCTGTTATTTGTGTATTGAGTTATGATATGTGCAGGGGTTCGAGATCGGCACGTGGAGCAACGACATGGCCTCTTCCCTGCCCGCGGAGTACGACCACTACCTGGACCCGCTGCCGCCCAACCTCACCTTCTGCACCTCCGCCTCAGGTCACCACATGCTTCTTTGTTAGGGTTCCGTATGCAAATGGTACAACAGGACCCTAATACTATTATTCCCGTGAACGTCTGTCACCAGGATATATATGTCATGATCTGTGATGGTTATGACGCTATGACGACGGATATTAAAAAACAGAAAACATTTTAATTAATGAAATGAAACGAAAATGAAATGTGTTTAGTTACATATTATATAGTAGGGACGCAACTACGTTACACATGTCAAGTGCAAAAAACTGTAACTCAATTGTCTCTGCTGTACTCTCAATATATAAAAATAACATGAATTATGTCCCCTATCCCCGTTCCACCGTCGAACGAGCCGGCGCACGGCGGTATCCATCCCATCCGGGAAGCCAAGTCAAGAGTGAATTGGCTTGTATTAACTTAGTGCGTTTTATCATCAAAGACTACGTCGTAACATATTAATATACAACCATATACTGCAAGTTAAATAAAAGCTTGTAATAAAAAATAACCGGCTTCAATAAAAAAAATGCTTCTCTCCAGTTGGTAGAGTTGCCTAACCTTGCAAATCGAGAGCGCAGGATCGATTTGCAGCGCAGGCATTTACGAAACAAAAAAGGTGGTCTTATCCTTCTTTAGACAACCTTAGGGTAGTTATGAGGTAGTAAAACCTCACAGTACAGTAATATGATTGGTATGTATGATCAGGTGGCGCCAACTGGTCGGAGCCGCTGGAGAAGCCCAAGATGTCGTTCGGAGCGAAGACATTCTCCGTGGCGGAGAGCGACTGCTCGTACATGTCCAGGTCAGAACTCGTAGTGCTTTACGGTTCTATTTAAAGGTCATTTCCACATAATGTGCATGTCAGTTTCACGTCATACTTTCTTGTCATTTTCACGTAATGTTCATGTCAGTTTCACGTTGTAGTTTTGTGCTATTTTTCTGTCATTTTCACGTCATGTTCATGTGAGTTTCACGTCATACTTTTGTGTCATTTTCATGTCATCTTCATGTCAGGTTCGAGTTATATTGTCGTGTAATTTCTGCATCATGTTTATGTCAGTTTCACGCCATACTTTCGTGTCATTTTCGCATCATGTTTATGTCAGTTTCACGTCATACTTTCGTGTCATTTTCGCATCATGTTTATGTCAGTTTCACGTCATACTTTCGTGTCATTTTCATGTCATGTTCATGTCAGTTTTACGTCATGCTTTCTTGCTATTTTCACGTCCTCTTCATGTCAGGTTCGAGTCATACTGTCGTGTCATTTTCCTGTCATATTCGCATCATGTTTATGTCAGTTTTACGTCATACTTTTGTGTCATTTTCATGTCAGCTTCTCGCAATTTTTTCAGTAAGTTTTAGTTTGCTTATATTTTTTTAATAGATTAAATTTTTTATGTAAATTGCATGCTCATTAGTCGTCTATTTTTGTTAATCCCAGTGACTTCGACACGGACGACTCCGACCTGAACTCGGAGGGGACTGACGAGGAGACTGACTCCAGCGGCTTCTGCAGTAAGAACTCCTACGGTAAGACACCCTCTTTACTTCATATAGTTTCATTTCAGTTTCCAATGCCTACTCGTGCACCTGCCTTCTCTAAGTTTCTGTATTCTTCCTTACTCCTCATCTAAAAGTTGTCTGAAAGAGTTTTGTGCTTAGCGATAAGACCGACTGTTGTTCTTTATCTATACGTGTTTTGTACTGTTATATTTTTCTTGTTGTACAATAAAGAGTTATAACTTTAATAAACTATATGCGTTGTTTAACAAATATAATATCGACTTGAAGGATATTGCGTAACAATGGATTTTCAAAAGTAAGATGGAATTTGTCTACAGAGTATTAATACTCTATGTTAATAGTCAATGACGACTAGAATTTACTTCGTTACGTTCAGTAATTACTTCTAAAAGAACGTAAGACTACGTAGAAATATTAACAACCCCCTTCCCTCTCTCCTCCTCTCACCCCATGATGTCTTCTGCCCCCTCTCTCCCCATGATCTCTTCTGCATCTCACACTAATTATTTTATATATATATTTTATATAGCAATAAAATCTCTTTAATTTTTTCTTACTACGTAAGTATTTACTAAATAACTACCATCTTGTAGTGAAGTGGCCCTTTTTTAACAAGATAATAATGTTCTCTCCTCTGCACGCCGGTCAGTTTGGACAGACCCTTAGGCCTTCTCATCGATTAGAAGAACCATTCACTCATTAGTGCAAGTTCAAGGATTGAAATTTATCTGTCTTACAGATTTTTAGAATCAAACTAAACTAATTATAAAGCTGAAGAGTTAACTGTATTTGTCAACACTGGATCGATATCAATATCTCAGTGCAATATCGTTTTTTGTTGATCTGTTTGTATACCTGAATTTTAGAATAAACCCGTATCTTTGTAATCTATATGTATTTTCTACCACATATATTCTTATTCTTGCCTATGGCCCGTCGTAGCGGCGATGGGAGTCCGTATAGAGTACAAGACGGCGCACGAGGCTGAAGCGGTGGACCTGGAGCGGAAGGCCCGCACCAGCTGCGCGCCGCAACCCGACCCTGCTGATGATCAGCGCGATCTGGCCGCGCACAGACGGCTGCTGCGGGAGGGGGAGCCGCCCGAACAGGTAAGGCGGGAAGAGAAGAAGACAGTATATTCTTATTATTGAAATAATTGACTTTACTTAATGTAAAAAATTATACTGACATAAGTTTAAATATTTCTTCACAGTACATCGAGAAATACAGAAAATCTGTCGCCAAACATAAAGAAAACATACGGAAAGCCAACGTCATTACGAAGGATGAACCAGTGAAGGATATATTACCTGATACTTCCAAAGAATTGGAAAGACTTCGCAAATGTCTACAAGCTATCCTTAATAATAGAAAACAATTTATAAACCTAACAATTGATAACTTAAAACAAGTTAAAAATTATGATAAAACTGCTGTAAATGAAGCAATCGAGAAAGCTGAAATGGATGTTGATATCGATGAAAAAACACAGGAGCGTAAAGAACAATTATTAAATAATTGCCATTTTGATGAGGTAAAAATTGAATTTGCAACAGAAAACGAAGAATTAGGTACTACAGATATCACAAATGGTAAATTAAAACAAAATTATACAGATAATAAAAATAAAGTAAAAGACTTTAATGACGACGAAGTGAAAGTAACGAATGTTAAAAATGAAGTTAATATAGGTATTGATAAAGTATCTCTAGATATATTAAAAGCCGGATCTAATACAAATGAAATAAATAATGGATTAACTAAAATAGACAATAAGGATTTCTTTTCTAAGGAATTACTTCACGAAATGTTTCCGTACGGCGATGGATTAGACATAGAAAATGGACAGGTGACTTTAGAAAGCATAGAGAAGAATAAGAGAATCCTTCTTGAGAACTTCAAGAAGACACTGACAGATGAAGAAGTGAAGAAAATGAACTGCTTCTCCATGCTGGACATTGACATAGATTCTCCAGATTACGTGAACGACAAAGTAGTGAATGTTGGTTTTGATACGAAAGAGAATTATACTGAGAAAGTGAATGGGTTCCGGAACCCGAAGGAGTATACGCCCTATTACCAGGACGGTAAGGCTGTGAATGGCAAGGAGTTCGATTTTGATTATCAGCCGGACTTGGAGCAACACCCGGGACCGAGTCCTAGTGTTATATTGCAGGTATGAATACATGGACCTGCGTATGTAACCTATACTATTAATGAAACTGTAACGGGGGCAATTCTGTACATTGAGTATGTTTTTTTAGTTTGGATGCAAGTTAAAATTAGTATGCCAACTCCCAAACCAGTGGACCAATGTAGATGAAATTTAGCATGTTTGTGGCTTATGAAAGGGTAATGGTTATTGGTTCCTTTTTATCCCCGGATTCTGTGTTCCCGTGTGATAATAGGTTAAAGTTAGTATAGCAACTCTGAAACCACTGGACAACTCTTTTTCCGAAGCGAAGCAGAGGCAATTTCTAGTATATTATAAATTACGATAGTATTATAAATGTCAAAGTTTGTGTTTGTTACTCCGTCACGCAAAAATTACCGAAAGGAACTCAATGAAATTTGAAACAGAAATAGATAGTCTGGAATCATATACCACGCGGGCGAAACACGACCGGAGCGTAGTTGGTCGTGTTTGTGGAGTTAGTTTGTGACGTGAACGTTGTCCAGGCGCTGACCATGTCGAACGCGAACGACGGCATCAACCTGGAGCGGCTGGAGACGATAGGCGACTCTTTCCTCAAGTTCGCGATCACTGCGTACCTCTACTGTGCGCACCCCGCCGTGCACGAGGGGAAGCTGTCCCACATGAGGAGCAAGCAGGTGACACACTCCCCAGCTACTATGTACAGTCAAATATATCAAAAAATAGTTTTCGAAAATACAAATTTATTTATAAAAATTTATATTACTATAAAAACTAACAAGTCACTTAACAAAAGGGAATTTTATTGACAACATAATAAATATTGTAAACACTTACCTGACACGACGTTAAAATGTATTTCTCCTGTATTCTTAAAGAAAAAAAAATGCTATATTTTGAACAAAAACGAACGCTCTCGTATTATAACTGTCACAATAAAAATTAACAGTAAAATTTTTGATATACATATATAATGAGGTTTTTTTTAGATTTTTATAATAGAAATATTCAAATGCTACTTACTTAAATGGTACTTATGATTTGTTATTTCGTGATGCAGGTGTCAAACCTGAACCTTTACCGCCTGGGGCGCAACAAGCGGCTCGGCGCGCGCATGATCGCCTCAAAGTTCGAGCCGCACGACAACTGGTTGCCGCCCTGCCACAAGCCGCCGCCTACACACCATCCCACCACTGTGAGTACATACGCACAAACACGCACATGTTCATGCCCACGAGTACATGCAGGCACACAAACATACGTTCGTACCAGAGCGCAAGCTCGAATTCTCAGCATGCACACGCTCTAGTCTACGCGCATGTATGTAAATTCATCTACGCATGGACAACATGTACAAACGCGTGTAGAGTGTATTTGTGCGTATGTAGAGACGCATAAGCACGCACGAGCGCGCTCGCACATTTAAGTTCCTTTTGGATATAGTAGATTAAAAAAACACACATAAGTTATTAGTACCTATTTCAATAAATTAACATCTAATTGAGTTGAGTCTCGAAATATTTTTGTTGCTTCTGAGAGATTGTCGCAACAAAACTGAAACTGTTGATATTACGATCTTAGGCTGACTGGTTTATTAATACCGTCCTAACTAACTAACTTATACCGTCGTACTGTTTTCAGGGTGAGCAGGAGCTACAGATGCATAAGGAGGCTGCTACCGACAACACGGGTTGCTTCATACCGTACAACCTAATTACTCAGCACAGCATACCAGGTGAGGAACGACAAGGACGTATGCATGCTAACACACTCATACCCATGGCCCGGACAAATCCGGCTCGAAGGACTAAAATTGATATTATATAAGTAACAATAAAACTAAGTTCAAATGATATCAGTAAGTAATAAAACCGGGGATCGAAGCTACGTTCTCTGGCTAAGTAGTCCGGTTTAATAAGATTACATAATGTGTCGGCAAACCGCGACGACACAGTACCCATTTACAAGACGCAGTTTGACATTTCTTGTGATCCTGACGACGACACATATAATATGGCACCAATATCCTTCTAACATTTGTGGCCCTCACATAGGAAAATGTTGTCGACCCGTGCACTAGACGTGCGATCACTGATGATCTTAATATGAAGTCAAGTACAACCTCAAAAATCGCTTTATCTTTATAAGTCTCACTTAATTCTGTACCCATTGTATTAAAATTAGTGTAAGAATAATATAGCTGACAATACAAATTGAGTTTAAGAAAATAAATATGGCCCGCACTAATATCCGTACAACATTTGTGACTCTCGTAAAACAAAAGGTTGTCGACCCCTCCCCGATAAAATCAATTTCTGTATCAATGTCTGCAGACAAGTCAATAGCGGACTGCGTGGAGGCGCTGATAGGAGCGTACCTGCTGGAGATGGGCCCGCGTGGCGCCCTGCTGTTCATGTCCTGGCTGGGCATCAGCGTCCTGCCGCGGCACTCGCTGCCGCTGCCGCCGGACCACCCGTACGTCCTGGCCAGTGCTGCTGGCCGGCAGGTCAGGAATTGATACTTACTTCCTAAATTAATTTCCTTTCTTTATAAATCAGAAAGTTTGTGAGGATGCATAAACGGATGGACGGATGGACGTTTGTTACTCCTTCCACAAAAACTACTAAACGGATCTGCATGAAATTTTGCATAGAAATAGATTAGTCTGGAATAATAGAAAGGTTACTCTTTTTCAACGTACGTATTACGCGGGCGAAGCCACGGACGAAAATTAGTATATTATAAATATTTAAAATAATATGCGATAATAACTTAAAAATAACGAAAATCAATGTGAATTTTTTAAGTGATTGTTCAACGTTATCATTGCACAGAAGCAGACGTCAGCGCCGTCTCCCAAGCAGTCGTACTCGTCCTCGTCGGTGTCGTGCTCCACGGACTCCGAGGAGCAGTCTGACGAGGACCAGGGTCCCGAGGAGCTGGAGCAGGGTTGGGACTGCGAGTGGAGCTGGCCCGGCCGCCCTGTCGGCTCCCTCAGACCCTGGATGGATGAACAGGGGAATTGGCACCAGGTAGGGTTTTGATTTAATATTTAAAATACGTTTGCTTTCTGTGAAAAGATTTCTCCGTTTTAAAAAGAGTGAAATTTTGTGGTTTTAATAGTTACTACCAGATACACCAGCTATACCGAGAACTGCGGATTCGCTCGCTTTACGTGTATAAAAAGTAGCCTGTATTTAATCTATCTCTGTGCCAAATTTCATTCAGATCCGGTCAGTCGTTTTTGAGTGAACGAATAATGAATATCCATCCGAAAGATGTAAAGTCGTCGACTCGGTTGTTATCGTTAGATAGCAATCGTTAAGCTATGTCGGAGGCCTTCGGGTGGCAAACTTCCGACACTTGTATTGACCACTATCTCCTCCAACAAACTGTATTGGAGCAGCGTGGTGGAGTATCCTCTAGGCCTCTTGAGTATGAGACACCCGTGCTCAGTAATGGGCCACCCAGCGGGGTTGAAGCTGGAAAGTGGGATAGGATTATGTTGATGCTGTGTCCGTCCCCTACAGAGGACAGATGAGGGTGACATCTTGTCTGACTATTATTTCAGACGGTGTATGGAGAGCTGCGGGCGCCGCCGTCTCCCTTGCTGCGCTACGTAGAGGACCCGGAGGGAGAACTAGAGCGAATGCTCTCTGGTTTGTTTTTTCCGAATTCCTTACACTAAACACAAACGTATTACAAATTATACACGAAAACCTTCCTCGAGAGCCGTTCTATATACGTTCTATATATACCTTTTCATAAACAAAAACGTTTTTAAATATGTTATGAAGATATAGATTCATAAATTATGAAGTTTTTTGTCTATTAATATATAGTTGCTGTAGACCGACGTATGCTCGATGTTAGAACAACGCCATCTAGCGTAAAATATTATATCTAAATCCAAAAGTACCTAGACTTGACGAAATCAACCGAATATTAATTTAAAGTATTTCATTGCCCAAACACACTTAGGTATGAATATATAGCTAGCTATATTTTAAATATTTTGCAAAATAACGTGAAAACCTATAAATGTACGTGTAAAAATGAAATTATGTTCCGGCTCGAAGGACCACTTTATGTTCCGGTAAAGAACATAAAAACAATGAACTGTTTATTACTATAAACTGATACTGCCGATTGATACCGAATGCACCCGATCGCGGCGGTAATTGCTTGTGCACTAATTCCACCAATTAATAAAATCACAAACGGTCGCGACGCGCTTGGTGACACGTCATAGTGACGTCAATACCTATGTTG
>DWJZ01006036.1:0-13409 GCA_018249125.1 Asbolis capucinus
GAAGTACGATTTACCACACGGACCACAACGCTGCTTACCATCAGGTGGGATTGTGGTCAATCTCTAACTTATAGAACGTAAAAAGGCATGGCACGCTTTGAATTCTTTGGTTAAAAAAAATCAAGAGTTAGAAAAAATCAAAATTGGGATGTTTACTCACATTAGCTGGGGTTTAACAATTAACGTGAAGCGTTACAATAATTTTGATTAATGGCAAACCTATATATGATAAATTGATAATGTAATTTGTTATTATAAACTTCCTAATATTGCTTATATAAAAATAGTATAGGTACTTCTAATGGCTGTAACGTTTGCCGTTTGTACGCGATGTCAGATGCTTATTTTGCTGCATTTTTTGTGATAAGCAGCCAAACGAACAGAAGGGTCACCTGATGGTATGTGATGGAATATAATAACATCACACATGGGTGTTTCTAATGCGTTGCTTGCCAGTAAGGAAGTACAAGACCCGCAAACGGGGAAGAAAAGTATACGAGACAAGCGGTACATTGCTAATGCAACTGGGATCAATAATGACAGCAACTGATCCCAGATACAATAACTAATTAGTTCAGGACGGGTGATAGTAGAAAAACTAGAAGGAATGACTGAAGGACAGGGAGAAAAAGAGGAGGTCCATCCATCGCTCCACTGTACAGTTTTTGTATCAAGATACTCTACTACGCAGCGATTTAAGAAATTATTAAGTGTGGCTCGAACAAATTTCTGTACAGAAGCTGAATTCTACCTAAAAATATTTTCCAGACATCGATATTGGCCACGTTATTTTTGAATCTTAATTTTGCTGTATATTTATTTGTCGTCACTCAACTTTAGAAACACTAACATCGACATAAATTGGACAACATGGATTCCTTTCGGGTCATCGAATTGGGTCTGCGAGTGTTGTTTCAAATTCCAGAATGATTTATATCGTTGACATGTTTTGCGTACATTTTCTACAGTTCTTTTACGGTAGTTGCACCTTACCTTACAAAGCCTTCTATCAGAATCGTATAGTCTTTAAGCATTGTAATAAATAAACTCTTTTACGCGCATATCCTAGCGCTGAGTTGCGGTCATAGACAACACTGATAACATACCCAATTCCCTAGAACAAATATTCATCTCTCACTTAAATGCTTTCCCCAATCGGTAATCGAACTCAAAAGTTCTCACTTAGCATACCTTCTAGGATAAAGGGCCGTTTAACATTGAAGTTAAACAAAATTACATGCCAATTCGTTTTTCTATAGGTTTACGAAGGCGATGGTCTCCCAGACAAAATCTGCTCAGAATGTATCCAAAAGCTCAGCAGTGCTCATATTTTCAAACAACAATGTGAGCGGGCAGATGAAGAGCTGCGAAGGAATTATGTTCCACCACCAGGTATGTGGACAGAACTACTGGAATATCTTTAAACAGAATCTATCTCTTGCTAACAAACCAACTAATTCCAGGATTCAGTATTTCCCCACCACCAGCTGGAAATAGACAAAGCAGTGATTCAGCTTTTTCTAACAATACTGATGTCTCTAATAAACCTTCACCATCAAATGAAATAATACAAACACCAGTCGGTCGTAATCGGAAGAGAAGTCACGAGAGTCTAGACAATGCCTCTACGAGTAGCCAATCCCACGACAAACCTGGACCCACCAAACGGGTCCAGGAACTCAGAAAACCTGTAAAGACTCAAAAGCGACAGAAGACAAGTAGCTACTACACAGATTCCGATTATGAATATAACAGCCCGTCACAATTTTCTGTCGAAACTGACTCCGATGACTTCCTAGAACATAGATGTAAAGAATGTGACAAACGTTTCGATAGTAGTAGAGGTTTAATTAATCATATGAGAATGCATGAAAGAGTCACTAAACATGAAAATGTAAGTGAAAATGAAACTGCTACGCCCAAAAGATCTGAGGATGCGACCGATGTTGATGACAAACTGAGTTGTGACAAATGTGGGAAAACATTCAAACTTAAGATAATGTTGAAACGGCATCACGATGTGTGCACCACACCGCCTTTAAAAGAACTAAAGGTGTCTCTTGAACCAATAGACGGGAAGGTGGGCTCAAAGATTGAATGTGAAATTTGTAACGCGAAATTTAAATCGATAGATAATCTTGATAAACATTTGCGAGTAGTACACGCTGCAGCTCCTAAAAAGGAGAAAACTCAACCACAAACACCTCAACAGGAAAACGGTAAAATCGTATTGCCATGCATGTACTGCAATAAGCCGTACACCGATTATTATTCTCATAATGCTCATTTTAATGCATGCTGCAAAGGAAAGTATTCTGGGTGTTTCGATTGCCCGCTGTGTCACAAAATGGTCGTTAAAAAGGCATCTTATTTCCTTCATATTAAGGCCCATTTTATGCAAACGATTGCGACACCTCCAGCTTCATCAGAACCTCGTAAACGTTATGACTGTAGGATTTGCAAGAAGAAATTACCATCTGAAGAAGAACTAGTGACTCACTTAGCTGCACACATGTCTAACATGGAAGACCCTGACGATGAAGGATCACGGTGATTTACATATTTTTATTAATGGATTAAAAAATATTGATTTGCAGTTAATGTTGTATTTAAAAATCTGTTTCCTTTCAGGGCGAGTACGCTTGATGATTCAGCATCGATACAATCAGAATACAGTAACTGTAGGATTTCAAGTGGCCCATTGAGTTGTCACATTTGTGACAAGAAGTTTACTTATAAAAAAGCCTTAGACTCTCACATCGCAAAACATTCAGAAAGGGAGGTTAATGTTAAAACAGAGCCTCCTGATAAGACATTTGATGAATCTTCAGAACTGTTAACCGAAGCGCAACCACAATCTGAATCGGAGTCTAGTCAAGACGAGGGAGATGATAATACGTGTGATATTTGCGAGAAGCAGTTCTCGTACAAGCGGCTACTGATACAGCACAAGAGAACGAAACATCCAATGACCGCAGGGACGAAACGCGCTAAAGTCAATCTCAAAGACTGCTCCGTTCGATGCCTCATCTGCGACATCGAAATGAAAGTCAGCGCGATAAACGAACACAACCAAACTCATATATCGAAGAACATAAAACCGAGGAATCTCTATACTTGCATCATTTGTGATGAGAAGTTCAAGAGTTGTAGCACTTTGGCCAACCATATAAAGCTTGTGCACCGGCTTAAGCAGCAGTCGACGAAGCGGGAGACAGTTGCGCCGGACCTGGCGGATTTTTGTGAAGTCGTTGTGACAAAGGCGGAACCCCTGGACATGATCCAGAGTCACAACGGCTTTGGTGAGGTATCCGCCCTTGAGGGAAAGCCGCTGGTCAATCTCAGCGGCTTCACATGTCCCATTTGCAACAAGCAAATGCCTACTTTGATTTCACTCAATAGACACGTCAATTGGCATACTAATGTCGGTAATAACATCGAAAAGACATACGAGTGTTTTGTTTGTAAAGAGGTGAGATTTCATTTTGTAGAATATTCAAATTGTTAGTTATTTTCTGTTGAATTCTGTTTTTAATACTGTTTTTCATGTTTTTGCAGAAGTTCCGGTTTCAGTGCCATTATAAAATGCACATGCGAGTCCACTATCATGATACTAATTTGGATCCAAAACTACTTACCTGTTCTATTTGCAACCGAAAAAGTAAACACCTGCGGGCCGCACAGGCTCACATGAATTTCCATAAACAAACTCGATTCAAAACCAAAGACTATGAGTGTTCCATCTGCAAAAGAGTGTTCCAATATCGAAAGGTGTACCTCTCTCACATGGCAATACACTACAAGCGAGGAGATAGCGCCAACAATACCATTGTTGGCTCAGAGCTTCCCACTACTGCGGACAAGACAATATTTGACGGGACTCATACTTGCCACATATGCAGAAAAGTCTGCGACTCGGAGACTTCTCTTAAACACCATATCATATGGCACAACTCCAAGACTTCCCTGTACGGTAACCGGCACACTTGCCACATATGTGACTTGCAGTTCACCAACAAGAAACGATTGGAGCTTCATATCCGATGTCATTACGAAGATGAGAATGGGCCCTATAAGTGCACGATATGCGGCAAAGGTTACACAGATGAGGGCTTTTATAAACGGCATCTGAAGGGACATAACTTCGATTCTCAGTCTCATAAAAAGCGCATAGAAAAGCTAAGAAAAGATAAAGTGAAGTGTCCAATATGTGCACGGTACTACCCAGATCTTGTAAAGCTCATTAGACACTTACGACGGACACATCCAGAGAGCAAGATGATCAAGGAGGACCCAGACGCTCCGCCTCCCAATTACTTTTCGTGCAAGTTGTGCGCTAAAGTGTTCCTCGACGAACGACGGTTGCAATTCCACGAAGAAGCTCATCTCAGGAAGCCAGAGTTCTTCAAGTGTAAATTCTGTGGCAAGAAAACAATTTCCCTAAGGAACCACAGAATTCATATCAAAGATTCTGACACATACTTCAGCTAGCATGTCTAAACAAGGTATATTAAAAATGTTTAAAAACACAAGCTTTAAAAATAGATCCATAATACAAAGAAGCACAAAAAAATTCATAATTGTTAACCGTTGAGGCGTTTCCTTGTCTAGAACCAATCCTGAATGTAGTATCAGGTCGTGCTTGTCATAAAAATGCTTTGTCATCAGGATGAAAACTTTATGTAAAATTTCCGCTGCGTATTGTAAGAGTGACTCTAATTAATTTCTCAAGATTTGGCCCGCAACAAACAAATATACCAACACAAACATATTAAATAAAACCTTGTAAAAATTACATCGTATACCGAAGCGAAGCCAGGGCAATAACTAGTTTATTTGTCAATAAGACAGCAAAGGAATTTCCTATCATCAATAATTATTGTAAATTACACACATAATTATCTATAATTATAAACGGTGAATTATAAATACAATAATGATAATAAATTATTACAATTATATACCATGCTAAAGTGTGTGTAGTAATTATCATTAATTATAGCGGTCATTATATCAAAATAGGAGTATTTTATCTAAGGTCAGTAATAAATGTACTTAAGATTGCACACTTAAGCTGAGATTGGGTTATTAATACCAAGAGCTGTTGGAGATCAAAGAGCCCATCAGGTTCTGAGACCTTACGGTGTGTGCTTCACCTGATGGTAAGTGGCGATGTTGTTTCAGATGGTAAAGCACACTAATTTAGTAATAGCCTATTCACTCTTGACTTGAAGACACTTTGTAATCGAACGGAAACACTGACGCTTGCAACTTATTCCAGTCCTTCGCACGTATGATGAAAGAGGACGCAAAGCACGACGTTCGTAGTAGCGGAATGTCTACTACAAAGGGATGGATACCAGCCGTGCGTCGACTCGTTCGACGATGGAACGGGAATGGGGGAATTGCGCCTGCGCACACTCCAAAATCCACCTGTTGGTCTCATCCCGTCCATGTTAGGCATAAACTATTTTTTCCCCACAACTTCGTCCGCGTGGTAGTTACCACACGATATATGTTTTGCGCCGATATTTCGACCCAGTTACATGGATGATCCAGGCTGAAACTGGGTGAAATATCGTCGGGGAAAACATATATCGTGAGTACCCGTAACATAGCATAATAAAGTAAAGATAAGTACTGAAGAATCATATTGAGTACGTAATTCTATTATCCAGAACTCAACACTTTAAAATGGCCTACAAGAAATTTGCATGAATTTAAAGTTTCCATTTATAAATAATCATTAAGCCAACAATACAATGACTTAAGCATTTTAAGCATAAAAAGCGATACAAATACCCTATATGCATACAATGGGTCTTATACAGAACGTTTTGTTATTGCAATATTCATATGTTTATCGATGAATAATACATTTTATCGATACTCGATGAATACGACCGCGTTTGTATGTATTCAACGCACTTTATATGGAACTAAAAATGCCTCCGCTTCACGCTTTTTAGTCGAGCTAATTACCAGAAAAAAGTAGTTATTGTGACGTAACTGTAACAGACACACATATGATGTCGCGGACACATTTGTAGGTAGTGATGTCCTCTATAAAACTGTAGTACATCACTTTGCTTTAATGTAAATAATTTTCGCAGTGTACTCGATATAAGCATTCCTTTGATTTTTTCCTGGTTCCCGTATCATGACTAAAGAGCCCAGAAATACAGGGAATCCAGATCTAGTAACGTAACGAACTAAATTTTATAATTTCAACTTTAATTAACAGAAAATTAAAAGTACATATAATATATTCACTACAGCTACTCAACTACATATATCAATAAAACCTGTCAATTAGGAACCAACGTAAATGTACCCGCGTAACAGAAATACTGAGGTATTTGTGACAGTTGCGACCAAAGAATTCTAAATTCAAATTCAAATATAAATTTTTTTCTTATGGCTGGTTTCTGAAAGTGGTTTATAATTCACGATTAATCTGTTTTTAATCGTTTGATATAATCTGTATTGCTAAAATGCGAAAGAACGTTGATTTTTAGTTGGAATTCACAGTTTAACTAAAATTCTAGGAATGGAATGAAACTCAAGAAATTGGCAACATTGATTATAAGATTGAGGCAATAAAAAATGTTACGAAAATAACTGTAATAGCCTAATGCCTCGATGGATTATGCATTGATCATTAAGTATTATATAATGTTATAGCAAAAATCAAAGGTTAAGTATATGGATTGTCGCGTAGATTCAACTTTTAACGAATTTCGACGCAATCTGTCAGAGCTACGTAGCTCTGTGGGAAATGGTCGGACTATCGAAGCGGAGGTTCATGGTTCGATCCGCAAATCTTATGTTGGTTTTTATAGTTTATATTTTTTTACAGTTTAGAAATTTCTAGATTAATCTGGACGAAATAGAACTGAAAGAACAAGATAGAAAATGTTTAAGTGGTATAGAAGAAATTTAAAAATAGAATTTATAGAACTTTCTGTCGTAACAGTATATTGCTAATCAGATTACATTCGAACTTTTTAGTAGGTAATAGCCAAAAAACTAACAAAAGAATTACATAGTAAGTCACTGCAGATTAGTAACTACTCGGTGCACATTCGGTCTGGAATTTTTATCACACAAACTTGACTTTGTACGGGGTCACCACTTTTTTACCTATATGTGACGTACTGTCACAACAGGGGTAAGCAGTTTTCGGTGGTACTAAATAAAAGCCAGTTTTATCACCAATGCGTGTGTCGTTTCCTCGGTTAAATCACAAACTGACTGCTAGCGCCCTCTAGGTCAGAGTTTCTCAACCAGTGGGGCGCGCCTCCCTTGGAGGCATGGCCGGCTTTCAGGGGCGAAGCATTTGATTATAAAAAAATGTTTACATTAGTTTATAAATTTTAATTGTTTTGTACTTAGTAAATATTTATAAAGATATTAAATGTTGCTTTACTCCAACCAAACACTCATGAATCACCTATATTTTTAGGAGAGGCATGAAAATTTTCGCAAGTCGTTTGTGAGGCACGACTCCAAAAAGGTTGAGAAACCCTGGTCTAGATGATGAGCACGTCGCCTGCGTCTTTATCATTTATTAAAATATTAAATATCACACTACGCATGACATATTACGTCGAATTGATTTTTAGTAACATTAGTTAATAGATTATTAATGTATTATTAATCTGTAGGTAACAGATTATACGTTCAATGGAACACATTTACGATAACATGCCTAAAACGTCTTTTGTCCTTCTAATAAAGGAAATAGACATTAAACCGAGATTTGCCAATGCTATAAACGCTACTGCAAGTAAGACAGCCGCCGCCATTGCTCCAGATTTACAACCGAACTGACGTTTTAACGATAATACGTATTTATGTGTATTTATGCTTATTTACGGGCGGACGAGAAAGCCCGCCGGTTTAATTGTGAAATAAAATTGAATTTACTGTTGTTGATTTATGCTGGCCGGTGATACGCACGTTTATGGCTTTTTATGATATATTGGCGGGAAAACGTGCGTTCCTTTCCGTTAACCTCACGTTTGAGTTAAGGTATGTGAGATATATTCAAAAGAATAGCTGATATATTATATGATATAGTAGAAATTGCCTTCGCATTGCTTCTGAAGATAGTTTGCCCAGTGATTTCAGAGTTGCCATACTTTAACCTACTACCCCATGGAAACAAAGCAGTTTTCTGGTATAAAAAGTATCCTATAACGATTGTTCTTACGTAAGCTACAAACATACTAAATTTCATCTAAATTGGTCCGTTGGTTTCGGAGTTCTCGTTCTAATTTTAACCTGTTATCTTGTAGGAACTAATTTTCTAGAATAAAATATATCTTAAAACCGTTTTCGGGTTTTCAACTACGACTATGTCAAGTTTCATCTAAATCTGTCCAGTGGTTTTTGTGCGAAGCTCGAACACACAGATAGAAAATCCAAAAAAAATAGTTTTGGTTTCTATATCGACCGAATAATATCAATATCGACAAAATTGACCACGTTACAGTTTTATAATTAATATAGATAACGTACAGGCTGGTCAAAGAGAATTTTTTTTATGTGACCCGTATGTTCGTTTCAGCTAATATGTTATTTATGTTATCTATGTTAATAAAAAAAAATACTTTTCTTAAGTGAGTTTTTGGTTCCTAAGATGAAATAAACGGTTTACTTTTCATTTCATTTCCATTTCATTTTCATTAATACAATACGGATTTCAGTTTCTAATCCGGTTCATTTATCATCTTTGGCTTCTCATTTTATACAAGAGTTTATTTAACTTGCAGAGTATGGTTGTATTAGCATGTTAGTATATTTGTTTGTTACGGGTCCAATTTTTCAAGGTTAATTACATTCACTTCCTCTTACACTACGGAACGGAAATTTTGAAAAAAGTTTTCATTCTGATGACAATTTTTGTGACAAGTATGATCTGCTGCTATGCTCTGGATTGGCTCCAGACAAGGGAACTCCTCAACGGTTAACAATACAGTTATGAAATTTTGTGTGTATCTTTGTATTAGGGCTCTATGATTAAAGCTTGTGTTTTTACGAAACCACCTGACAAGTGGCGCCATAGTCTTAGATGATTAAGCGCACAAAATTAATAAAACCCTATTCACTATTGACTTGAAAACATTTAAATTATAATATGTTCTGTACATCTATTGTAGTTTATACAAGAAATGTCAACCGCACAACTGAACCTATTAGGTGCGAGTACGAAGCCGTTAGATGAGTTTCGTCCTTTAAGTTATGTGACTTAAAAACTGATAAAATATATTACTTAATATAATGGTACCTTTTGTATAGTGAGTACTGAATGTACATTAATTATCCATAATAGGAATTATGAATAACTATTAATACTTTAGCTAATGGGTTCTAATATTACTTTGCGTAAATGATAAGAAGATATATGGTGTTTCCAGTAGTACTAAGTAAATACATTTTAAAATGATAATGCTGACTATATTTGGAGACTATATAAGATTATATAAGGTCTAACAAGTTCAAAAGTAAAAAAAGATGGGCGCTCTATGTTAGTTAATGCCTATTCACACTTCTCGTGAAGTAAAAAAAGTGAAAATCCGACTGAAACTGACAATTTCACCTATTGGTGCAGTGGTTGAACCTGACTACTAAGCCCGAGGTCGTGGGTTTGATACAAGGGTTTTTTTGTTATGAGCAGAAATGTTTGTTCTGAGTCTGGGTGTAATAAAAAAAAAATATATATATATATATAACAAATAAATAATAAATATAGAACTATGTTTTTAAAACGATATATGTTTATCAGTTGTCTAATCACCATAGCACAAGCTAACGCTTAGTTCGGGATCAGATGGCCGTGTGTGAGTTGTCCAATGATATTTATTTATTTATTTTTGACTGATTTTGATGTCAAATACTTTATTAACTAAATTGCATGTTGTTAACACGAAATTGACACAATACAATTTTGATGTTAATGTTCAAATAAATCAATAATAATAAGTCAATTATATTGAATTATAAAATACAAAGTACGATCGTAATGAGAATAAAATAATGTAGAAAATACAAAAAGAAATCCAATACGATATCTAACGAAAATATTTATTAGAATATTAAAAAATACAAGCTTTACTTATAGATCCCTTATACAAAGAAATACACAAAATTTCATAACCTGCCAATCCTGAACGTAGTATCAGGTCATGCTTATCATAAAAATGTATTGTCATCGGAACTGAAGCAATATGGAAAATTCCAGCTTCGTAGTGTAAGAAGTGGGTCTAATTAAGCTTGCAAGATTTGACCCGAACAAACAAATATACTGACATACTAATATACAAACAGACTGCAAGTTAAATAAAAGCTAGGAATGAAATAAATTCACTACGTTCTGCCCGTGGCTTCGCCCGCTATGTTAGTTAAAAAGGAGTGCGTGTTATTTCAGACTACGGTTTAATTAATATTACAAACGCAAAAGTTTGTGAGAATGAATGGATGTTTGTTACTCGTTCACGCAAAAACTACTGAACGGATTTGAATGAAATTTGACACAGAGATAGATTATATCCAGGAATGATACATAGGCTTTTATATATTATTATATATAAAAAAAATTTATTAATTTACTATGCTTTTGTTTTAACTTACACTTAGCCATTGGGCAACTGGCAAATAGTTTTGTTGTTAATGATAGTGTTCAGACAACTGAAAAACATACATATAAACTTCTATAAATATATGATTAAATAATTTTTTTTCACAGAAAACTTTATCCTGGGTGGAAATCGAACTGAAAGCCCATCAACAGTAAGTTCAGTAACTATAAAACCAGGGGTTGACACACGGCATGCGCATGTGGCCCGTATGCCATTGCAGTGAGGCCCGTTCAGTTTTACAACACGCAACTTAGGGTCTTTGTAATCTTCCCGACAACACATGAAATGTAGCACCAATAATTATATAATTTGTGGCCCTCATATAAAATAGATTACCGACCCATTCACCAGACCCACAGATTAGCCTAACAAAACAGAAAAATATTTTCTTGAAATCATATCCCTGGAACTCATAACAAATACGAAAAATCCCGGACAAACAAAACAAACTAACAATGTTTGCACGTCAAACGGGTGACGACTCCAATTACGGTATGCACACGAAGCAAGTTTACATATGGCCACATTTGTATAACAAGAGAAATATGGGGCACGGTAGTGCACCCGTCAAGTCTAACAAAAAAGCGGTACGCCCTCGCTTTGCTTCGGTAGAAAAAAAACAAAAAAAAGTAGTTATTGTGACATAACTGTAACAGTTGGACACTGGCTACAATAGATCAAACTTGGTCGCAGTGGCCTTTGGGTTTGTGTTCCCATATATTTAAATAATAACAGTTGGACATATGATATCCCAGATTAATATGTAAAAATTGATGTCCTCTATAAAACAGTAGTACATCACTTTGCCGTATTAACAATAGTTTGATCAGCGTACAAGGTATAAGGATTTCTTTTCGTATTTTTTTCGCACGTTGGATTAGATTATAGAAGTTTTTATATGGATCCCTAACCGTTTTATAAAATATTCTATCACCTATCTTCATTGGGGATAATGTAGGATTCTATTGACAAACGCATGTTCCAAAACGGCCCAATAGTTTCAGAACCTAATCGTTTCAAACAAACAATCAAAACCTCTTTATAATATTAGTATATATGTATACTGATACGAAAGAAAATCCAAGGTATACACACGCCAATTTTAACAAAACGCCAAAAACCACGTTTTTATTACACAAATATATATTTCTAGTAGGATATTGGTTGAAAGCCTCTGAATAGCAAGCGTGGGGTGCATCTTTCATACAAATAGTGTAAAACCTCGGTCTGGGCTGATCCGATGCAGGGTGTTAGAGCTCGGGGAATTGAATACAGAGTTTGAGCGTAACAAGCGTCTTTGTGAATCGAGGATAATTTATGTGGAGTCGACTTTCTTAAAGCTAAATCTACCTAATATATTTGATTATTTATTTGTCCTTTATAGTCTCTTAAATAGTAGGAATAGACATGAGTCTTTAGCAATTTTGTTCAGAATTCTATGGAAAAGGTTTTGTAACGTTGGGTAAATTATATAGTTCGAAAACATGGCTGGACTGATGTGTAGCAACTACATATGTGTACAGCTAGTGATTTATATTTTACGAGTGATGAAGAGAAAGAGGCGCGGCTACAAGTTAATGCACTCGTTTTACATCTCTATCCACAACTACACAGATCCTTTTTTTCGTACAACTCTACGTAGACGTGGACTCTTTAAATCGGCATATATGTTTTATTGAACTGATTTTAATAAAGCAAACACGTAATGTCGATTCAAGCTTACTTCAATATATGGCAATCAAATTGATTCAGCTGCTTCTAAGGTTGGCATAGCGCGTAACAAAGGCGCAAGCAAACAGATTAACAGACAAAAATCTAAAATCAAAATTTGAGATCTGTGCCTTACAAAAAAAAAACAGTAAACATTTTTCCCAAATATCTTTCATGTAGAAACGGCGATTAATATATAAAAATGAAAGAGAATCACAGTTAGAAACTCCAAAAGAATTCACCTTTTCAGAATCAACAACTCAACCAGACTGAGCAATCAGATCAGGCTATTAAAATAATTCCATAGATATAAATAACACCAGGACAAACACTCGTTTGCCCTAAATACCTGTCCCAACCAGAAACTGGACCCAAGACAGGCTTAGCAGCCAATATCACCACGAAATCGGCAACATGCTTAAAGTTGTCAAAAAATCAATTTCCCTTTAAAATACAACCAAAGCCGCCTCCATACCATCCAGCTTGGTGAAGTAACTTGTTAACTGGTAGCAAGTGAAGCGTGGAGACGACAGTTAACACAAGAAATATGACAACACGAATATCAAACTATAAACACTATAGCTAGGAACGTTTACTGTATCGTACCGTACAGTACGGTATCGTATCGTACCGTACCGTACGATATCGCTTCGTACTGTACCGTACGAAATCGTTTCGTACCGTACCGTTCGATATCGTTTCGTACCGTACCGTTCGGTATTGTTTCGTACCGTACGGTATCACTTCGTACTGTACCGTACGGTATCGTTTCGTACCGTACCGTTCGGTATCATTTGTACCGTACCGTTCGGTATTGTTTCGTATCGTACGGTATCGTTTTATACCGTACCATTCCGTATCGTTTCGTACCGTACCGTTCGGTATCGTTTCGTGCCGTACCGTTCGGTATCGTTTCGTACCGTACCGTTCGGTATCGTTTCGTACCGTATCGTTCGGTATCGTTTCGTACCGTACCTTTCGGTATCGTTTCGTACCGTACTATGGTTTTAACCCATCGATAGCTCACTACTTAGCACCGGTCTCTCATACTGAGGA
>DWJZ01006037.1:0-13409 GCA_018249125.1 Asbolis capucinus
TCTGAAAAAGCTACATTAGACGGGTATGAAAGAAACCCATACCGAGGGCAGGATGGTGAACTACCAGTAGAATTTGTTCCAGTGAAGTAAGTAAAAGTAAAAATATATTTTACTTCCCTCTTGAAAGATCTGGGTATCGATAGCCAAATTTGCTTGTTTAGGAATAACTAAGTAATGTGGGATAACTAAATTTATATATGTAAAGTAAGTTATGAAAAAACGATGAAATGATAAAGCGACTCATTTAGCGGTGTCACAGATAGGTTACAACAGTGCCAATCAAAATATGTAAAATTTAACTTCGTGACATTAACTTACACAAAAATTAATCAGGATATAGATTTTTAAAAAAATTTTTTGGTCATTCAACTTATAACCTCTGACTAGTCTATACTTTTCTACTAATATTATAAAGAGGAAAGATTTTTTAGCTTATTATAGGCTACAAAACTGCTGGACCTTTTAAAAAAAATCTTTCGCAACCACGCGGGCTACGCCGCGAGAACTAAACAATCAAATATAATAAAAAACTGTTTTCATAAAACAAATATTAGTTTGTAATTTTTCTAGCCATGATAGCTTAGTGAATCGAAAGTTGGCCTCTCGAACGGAATGTCCTGGGCTCAAATCGTAAGGCGCACACCTCCACCACCACCCTAATTTTCAAAGTTATGTGCGTATCAGAAGTTGTTTATCAATTGTGAAGTGTTTTGCGAAGGAAAATATCGCAAGGAAACCTGCCCTCTTGAGAATTCGCCATAAAGTTCTCAAAGATGTATGAAGTCTGACAAACCGCATTAGCCTGGTGGGGCGCTGAGCCCAATAGTGGGATATTTATGGATTGCAATGATGATGATAATACTTATAGCGCCTCGTCCCTCACGGTGGAAATTCCTCGGCTCTGTACAAGTATAACCTCGGACAAGGTAGCAGAGTAATTTACCCGCCTGGCTAGCTAAGTAGCTGCCACATACCTTCCATTATCCAGCCATAAGAGACTCAGTAATTAAACTGAATATATTTTCACTTTTTTTTGGATGATGAGCGATGATGCCTATGCTATCACTAAAAAAATGTTTTTCTAAGTGTTCCCAGAAAACTAGCGAATTCCGCCACTAAAAATGAAGCTTTAAGATACATCGCCACTTACCTCCGGGTTGGGATAGTAGCCAAACACTAATAAAAAGTATGTATTAAAACTAATTAAATTAACTTTTTCTAATTATTATTTTCAGGACGATACTAATAGACACATTTTTAGAAGCCGGTAGAATACTTGGACATCCAACGGTGGATTATAATGCACCTAATGATTTAGGCTTTGGCAAAGTACAATTAACGCTTAATAAAGGACGACGTCAAAGTGTTGCTAAAGTATTTCTGCACCCACATAAAAGGAGAAAGAATTTACATATACTCCCGCAAGCAACAGCGACTAATATTCTCATAGATCCAGATACAAAAACAGCTTATGGTATCAAATATGTGCGAAACAATGTGTTACATACAGTCCGAGTACGTAAAGAAGTTATTTTATCAGCTGGACCTATAGCATCTCCACAATTACTAATGTTGTCAGGAATAGGACCAAAGGATCATTTAACATCTAAACGAATACAAGTAATTCAAGATCTTCCTGTGGGTCGAACATTATATGATCATATCTGCTTTCCGGGACTCATATTTACTTTAAATAAGACCAATGTAAGTTTCCGAGAAAGTGATATTACAATAACTAAAATAGCTCAATGGCTACGGAACGAAGAAAGTGAACTCTCTTCACCCGGTGCTGTGGAGGGTATAGGTTACATCAAAACACCTATATCTGACGATCCTGAACCTGTCCCAGATATAGAATTAATAAGTATAGGCGGTTCGATACTATCAGACGGAGGTCCAGGAGACAGCAAATCAGTACGCAGAGGTATGAGATTAACAGAAAGTATTTTCAACGAGGCGTTCGGATCTATAGACAATACTGATACATGGAGCACCTTTCCAATGTTGCTTCACCCTAAATCTGTAGGATACATAGAATTGAAAGACAAAAATCCTTTTAGTCACCCTCGAATGTATGGGAATTATTTGACTCATCAAAAAGACGCAGCAACCTTCGTAGCTGCAATTCGTCACGTGCAGAAATTAGTGGAAACGGAACCATTTCAGCGGTTGGGGGCTCGTGTTCACCTCGCGAAATATCCAACTTGCATGCAGTTCCACGAAGACACAAATGAATATTGGGAATGTGCAGTGCGAACTCTTACAGCGACGCTACATCATCAAATAGCTACTTGCCGCATGGGTCCAGCGGGAGACCCACAAGCAGTTGTGGATCCTGAATTGAGGGTTCATGGAATAAAACGTTTGAGAGTAGTAGACACAAGCGTAATCCCACGCACCATTTCAGCACACACAAATGCACCTGGAATTATGATTGGTGAAAAAGCTGCCGATTTAATCATGAATACGTGGAACATTAAATAAATTATAATAGCAGTATTCACGCAATTATTCAACGTGTGTTGAAAACCGTGACAATAAGAAACAGACTAGAGAATTAAAAATATATTAGGCTCCCCTAAACACCTCCCGATACTTTAATTGACCCTTGCACGAGACTACATATCGTCAAAACTGAAACTATTCCGCTCGAAAGATGAAGGCTCTGACAATTAGATACCTGTTAATATAGACATAGATCATAAATGATCTATGGGCCACTAAATGTGAGAAAACTATGAAAGCTTAACTATAAAAATTTACTGTTAAAGGTAACTTTGTCTTCATGTCTTTCTGCCAAGTCTTCACACCTAAACCATAGCACCGATTTTGATACAATTATACAGAAATTGATACAATTATGGACTACAATGTGAGAAATAACAAAAAGGCTACCTAACCTAATGCGGCGATAATACGTCCTGAGGGGTTAAAATGGGGAACGAAAATATTACAGTGGAAGATAAAAATATTCAATTTACGTTTAGACTTATGATAACAAATAAATATACATAGATGTCGTTTTAGAGTTTAAGACGCGAGCAAAAGTTATAAAAATTGGCATATACATATGGTATTATACAGAAAATTTAGAAATTCTATGTTTACATCATGTCGTTAATTTACAGGCAATCAAAGAATAAAACGAGAATCTGCTTAACGGTATCCTCTTCCACTATTATTAAGAGTTCAAAGGCCCCCATTTAGGCGTGATACAACAAATAAATTCGTATGTACACAAATGTTAGTTTTATTCAAGTTCAAGGCCTTGTCTTTTACACCCGGCGAAACAGTTTGAAACAGGTTATACATTCAAAAAAACAGTTAAATATTACGATCAGTAGTTATTCGCAACCTGCGAGTCAATTTGGACGGAGGTGGAAGTGCAAAAAAATGAAATTAAATATTTTGGTTTTGTTAGTTATTTTAAACCTATATCGTGTTGTGAAGACTGATGGAACAGTGCACATGTCCAAAAATCACGATAGATTCGCGATACCGCTATCATGTGAACCATTTTGCAGTCACCTTAAGGATAAGAATTTCAAGGGTTCGCCCCAAAGCAGAATTGTGGAAGCGATGCTCAGAACACCTATGTACTCGTTGAACAGATCTGATGAAAATATTTTCTCGGTTTTAAGGGATCAGTATAGACTGCCCACAGGTAAGCATTTTTATTGTACCTTGTATACTAATATTATAAAGAAAAGATTTGATTGTTTGTTTGAGGAGAATAGGCTCCAAAACTACTGGGCCGATTTGAAAAATGCTTTTACCTGTAGAACAATACATAATCTGTGATTAACACAGGCAAAGATATTTTCAAAAACATTAGGGGTCCCTTTGAAAACTTCGATAATCTAATCCAACGTGTGAAATAAATGCCAAAATAAACCTTACATCGCGTAAATTACAATGAACCAAATTGATGTACAGTTTTATAGAGAACATCTATATCTACAAATAAGTCCACGACACCATATTATCTATAACAGTTACAGTTATATGACAATAACAAATTTTTGTCTGGTAACTGGCTATTCCGAAGCGAAGCGAGGGCAGTTTCTAGATTATTATAACAATAATGTTACAGTTTATTACAATCGCTATTACTTACGAAGTATTTCGCTATTCAGCGCGATTGATCATATTAAATACATCATATAATCAGGTTCGTCAAACATTTTAGTAGGCGAATCGTTTTTATAACATCCAGTTTTTCTATTACATATAGCGTAGTTAAAGTTAAAAAAATTATAGTAACACATTATATAATGCTTCCTTATAGGCATACATATTTTTTATTTATACCAGTTACGCATTTGAAGTAAAACCAAAAACAATACTTAATAAAATTATTTAATAAAAGTAGTATAGTAGTAGTAAGTATTACTTAATAAAAGTATTTATGTGTTATTTTAATATACTTGTTAGATATTTACACATACGATCATCATCCACCCAGGGTTGATTATGTAGTTTCTGTAAGTTTTTCATATGTATGTTTTTCATATGTATTTCTGTATGTTAAGTTTCAAGTTTTTTAAAACTGTTACAAGGAGAAATTATGTTCGTTTATTGAAAATGTAACGATAACTTCATTCGTTTCCATCGTTCCTTTCCTCCATTCTTTTCGTCGGTCTGAACATAAAATTTCTTTTAGTGTTCTTGTCCTTCCCGATTGTGACTAATCGGTATAATCGTGTTTTCGTATGATTGCCGCCAAAAACATTGTTTTTAAAAACTAAGATTCCTAGTCCTCTGAAGAAAATGCTTTGTTGATGCCTTTGATGTTATCAAATATACCCTATAATACTGACACATGTTTTCTTTGGATATGCTAAAATAGTCGCAAAACTACGAATTGCAAACGAGCTAGAAGGTACTAGATTAAACATCGCATTAAACTGATCTTAGTACTTGTCACTATGTAGTTATCTACTTGTGTATTTTCTTACTTTTCTTTTAAATCGACAATTTCTCATTACATTTTGCATTAGTACCCGCATACTTTCAACAATTTGTTATTAAGTATGTATTTTTTACGATAGAAGATATATATTTATCATTTTCAGAACTCCATGGTCCATTAGCGGAATACGACTTCGTAATAGTAGGCGCGGGATCCGCCGGGAGTGTTCTAGCATCACGCCTGAGCAAGGGAAACAAGGCAACCGTTCTATTATTAGAAGCTGGTCAAGGAGAAAATATACTAACAGAAGTTCCCATACTGGCACCATTGTTACAGCAAACCGATTATATTTGGCCATACTTAATGGAACATCAGTCAGGCGTTTGCATGGGTTTGTTAACGTATACAAATTCTAATAGCTACACAATTCGAGACCCTTTTCTGAATATATAGTTGTGTTATGAGTGCACGACGGAAGGTTAGAAATTCGGCTTCGTACAAATGTTTTTTTGGCCATATATTTAGACTGAAATTCAGGATTATACAAGCAAGTCGATCTCACCAATAAAAGTGTCAAAGACAAGGCGTTGTTTTAAGGTGAAAAGAAGCCTTCGTAAAATATGATCGGGACTCTGATATAGCCATACTTCCCAATAACATTTAAGTCCGTAAGCCAAACTCAGCAACGTCCGCTTTCAGGACACTGTGGTGCGAAGTGGCTTCTTTTGACTGTTGAAACTGTTGAAAATATTTATCATGCTTTTAAGGTATGGCGGATGAACGCTGTTTTTGGCCCCGGGGCAAGGCTGTGGGCGGAACAAGCGTAGTCAATTACATGATATACACGAGAGGAATTCCGGCAGACTGGGATCGTATAGCCGCAGACGGAAATTACGGCTGGTAAGATCAATCAAGAGCCCAACCATTATTTGATTAATTGCTGTTTCTAGGGCACCATTGTGCCGAAGGTTAGGCCGTTGAGTTTCGTTCGCTGCGTGAGTTACGCATGCCTATTATAGATATTCATATTTATATCACAATGACGCAGTTGTTAAAAGATAGCTCAATTTACGGGTAAATACCTTCATGCGTGAACCCGATTCGCATTTGGCCGTATATGGTTGGAATTTGGTATTGGAATGGTTAATTATTGCAACCCATAACTGTCCCACTATTGGGCTCGGGTCTCCACTCACAATGGGAAGGGTTAGAGAGGCTGTAGTCCACAAAGCTGGCCAAATGCGGTTTGGTGGACTTCACACATCTTTGAGAACTTTATGTCGAACTCTCAGGAGTGCAGGTTTCCTCGATGTTTTCCTTCATCATAGCAAGTGCTAGTCAACATTTGATACGCACATAACTTTGAAAACTAGAAGTGCGCGCCGCAGGATATGAACCCAGGACCTCCCGTTTGAATGTCCTACGTTTAAACTACTAGGCTGCTTACTGGAATGATTATTGGTTGAAACATCAACAAGACATTTTCTTGCAGGTCATATGACGACGTATTACCTTACTACATGAGGTCAGAACGAGCCAACCTCCGTAGTCACCGAGGATCGCCATGGCATGGGCATGACGGAGAGCTTAACGTGGAAGATGTTCCCTTTAGGTAAAAAAATAATGTATTATGACTTTAAAACATTAGTATTTCAGGTCAAGGCAGCTCCTAAATCTATTACCAATGGAAGAGCTCAGGGGATGATGATTTCTATCAGTTATGGATAAATATGTAAAAATTTATAAACAATGTATTTTCGCTCGACACGAGTAATATTTGCTGCTAATCCGATAGCAAAAAAATACATACTATATACACTACACTTTTTGTAATTGTTTTTTTTTAATTTCAGATCGAAACTGTCTAAAGCGTTTCTAGACGCTACCAAAATCTACGGTCACCGTAGAGTTGACTACAACAGTCCGGACCCTTTCGGATTTAGTTACATCCAAGCCACCATGTCCAGTGGTGTAAGAGTTAGCAGTGCGAAAGCTTTCCTCCACAATATCAAAAAACGAAAAAACTTACATGTCTTACCGAACAGCAGAGCTACCAAAATATTAATAGATCCAGATACGAAAACGGCTTATGGAGTGGAGTTCTACACTAACAATCAGAAATATCACGTACGTGCAAGAAAGGAAGTGATACTGTCCGCTGGCCCTATCGAATCACCGCATCTACTAATGCTTTCTGGAATTGGTCCCAGAAAACATTTAGAACCGTTAGGGATACATGTAATAAAGGACTTAGACGTCGGTGGCACCCTCTATGACCACATTTCCTTCCCGGCATTGACATTTACTCTTAATGCTTCGAGGCTTACTTTAGTACAGAGGAAAATATCAACAGTTGAAAATGTTTTGCAGTACACTCAATTTGGTGATGGTCCAATGTCGTCACTAGCTGGAGTAGAAACAATAGGCTATATCAAAACGAATGTCTCTGACGAGGTTGGCGACTACCCCGACATAGAACTACTAAGCTCTTGTGCTTCCCTTGCATCCGATGAGGGTAAAGTTGTAGCAAAGGGTTCTCATATCGCTGATTGGTTATATAAAGACGTATTCAAGCCTATAGAAAACATTGAAAGTTTTACGATTCTCTTCATGTTACTCCATCCGAAATCGAAAGGTTACATGACTCTGAGGTCAACTAATCCATTCGAACAACCAAAGTTATATGGGAATTATTTAACTGATCCAAAGGACGTAGCTACTACTATAGCTGCTATAAGGTATATTATAAAACTGGTGGATACACCACCCTTTCGAAAATATGGCGCCAAATTATACGAGAAGCCTTTTCCGAACTGCAAAAAATTTAAATTTGGAACAGACGGTTACTGGGAATGTGCTGTCCGTACGGTGACGGCGACCCTTCATCATCAGATATCGACATGCAAAATGGGCCCCGCTTCTGACCCTAACGCAGTCGTGGACCCAGAGTTGCGAGTTTACGGGATAAAGAATTTAAGGGTTGTAGATAGCAGCATCATACCGAGGACACTGGTAGCGCATACGAATGCACCTGCGATTATGATTGGGGAAAAGGGCGCTGACATGATCAAAAAATCACACGGTTTATAACACGGGTCGGCCACCTTTTCTTACATGAGGGCCACAAACATTACAAGGATATTGGTATGGGCCACATTTCAAGAGTTGACATCGGGGGAGTCACAAACGCTAAGTTTCATGATGTAAATGGCATAGTCTGACATGCGGGCCGCATGAGACCCGCCGGCGCGGTTTACAGACCCCTGGTTACAGACCCCTGGTTAATATTTAGAGAAATAAATGTAGACAGTGAAAACAATGAACTCCAAACTTAAGTGAGGTTCCACAAAATGACAATTAGTCTTATAAGTATTAGGTGTAATATGAACTTTATGATACATTTTCAAATAAACATATTTATTTTATTATTATTAAGGATTAAGCATTACAAGTATCATTTGTATTATCAAATACTCAGAGAAAATGCTGATCTTCATTGAGACGTAGGTACCTAATAGATATCACTTTCTTTAGAAAAGCCAATACAAAAACTATGATTTGTTTAACACTTTCGCCCCTAGATGGCACTTGGTCTAGACAGATTACTCAGTTGATAAGCTTTATCAACGATAAATTGGACAACATGATTCAACCAGTACAAAACAGATTACATTAATACAACGTAAATAATTTAGTTAAAATGAAAACTTTAATTATACTTTTATGATCATGTATGGATAGATTTTGTTTAGAGACATTTACGAAACTCGTATCTGTCGATTTAATTATAGCACTATCATCGAAATACTCTGATACCACTTATCAAAAGTGACGATTAGAGGTACAAAGGCATGTTATAACATTAGAATCAGGATTTTGAAGAAAATGTAACTATGTAATCATAGTATTGATCATAAAACATTTCTTGAATAGTTGTATGTATCATATACCACAACTCTCATATTAGAATTAATATAATACAAGGAAAACCTCAATTTTCCTACATACCACATACCTGATACGATCAGCGCCTCGTTTGGCCCCACAGTGTGAATATTGCCCATGATCAGATGAGAAACACAACACTTATTCACTAACACACAAGATGAGGTTTCGATAAAAATATCACAAAAATAAATTAAAATTTGACAACAACAAGCCAAGCTACAAACTAACACACAATTCGCACACACACAGACAAGAAGAGCACAGAAAAAACCTCGGCCGGCAGCTGTCAAAAATAACAATAAGTAATTTCATTCAATGTCTTGCGCGCGCATTTGATGCGCATTTGTCAATGGACTAAAGCTCCGTTCCGATATACACTAAATTGTAATACTGTGACGTTTTAGAGTATACTGGCAAGCTATTTCTATAAATATGCGATTTAATTACTGCAACGAGCCGGTTGATTCAGTAGTTAGAAAGCATTTATAATTATTCCTTTTAATTAATTGGAATGTTTTCCTTTATCGGCAGAACGCGACGTAAGTATGTTTATTAGTATTTTAATTAAATATTCAATTCCTTAAAATGTAAACATTGTAACAAAGTTAATTGACAATGCAAAAGTCCTTTATAACGCGCGGCACGTTATATGTGTACTTAATATCTTTACCATTCAGTGAAATTACAATCTGTGGTTGCAAAATAAAAAAATTAAAACGATACTCTGTAGTTTGGGTCTATTGTCTCTGTTGGTACTTAGAAAATGTATGGTATGTTTGTGCCACTGTGAATCTCAAATTTGTTTGTTGTGAGAAAATTGCTTAAATAAGTCTATTTATGACAAGAAATAACGGGCACTGATGTTGATAAAATTAAAATTCATTGAGATATAAATAACCTAATCTAATTTGTGAGTACCTTATCAAAAAATAGATTGTGAATATGACGTTTACAGAGAAGTTATATTCTTCTCGACTTGACGGCGTTCCAGCTAACAAATCAAACAAACTTGTGATATACCCATACCCTCATTTAATGGTGATGAAATTAGAACATTTTTTATTTCAGGATATTAATATATAATTTTAGAAGATGTCTGACACCAGTGACCTGGATCGTCAGATCGAACAACTAAAACGATGCGAAATAATCATGGAAGCAGAGGTTAAAGCACTTTGTGCAAAAGCGCGCGAGATACTTGTGGAAGAAAGTAATGTTCAACGAGTGGACTCGCCTGTTACGGTAAAATAATATATCTATTTATTTTGATAATTTTTTTCATCCTTCATTTATTTTTCATATTTGTAGGCCTTGGACTATTCAATTAAAACCTCTGCTATCATGGTAGTAATAACATTTTTATTTACTACTAGTAAGTAGTGATTCCAGTTACTAGGAAAAATTTTATTAATTTCTTGAAGTAATATAAAATCTAATTTTGCATGTGATCAGAACATGCTCATAACATTGAACAACTTTTCCAAAGGCATTATATACATATCTTTTAAGGTTTAACAGGGCTACTGGGATTTCAAATCAGGTATTCAGATTTTCTAAATAGCTTAAAGTCTGTATTTTGTTGAGGACTACAATCCATACAACAACAAAAGTTCAGTCAAAATCCATCCAGTACTTTTTGCTTGAAGGCTGAAAAATATAACTTTTAAAAGTTATATCATTGGCTTTTGTTGTAAGGAGATATTTTGGAGTATTTTTTAGTTTAATTAATGTATATTGATCTGTATGAATTGACCCTCCTTACAGTTTTATATTGTATAGCCCTGTTTCATCTCTAACAGGGAGTCCCAGGATGTTGTTGTGAATAAGCAAGTGTTCCATATTTAATAACATGAAGCATCTAAAGTCATTGACTTGTGTTTGCAATAAAATAATATGATAATATAATCATCTATTCAGTTTGTAAGCCCACATAAATACTTATATACTCAATATTCTGCATGAGGATTTCTGGTATCACATTTGGCATGGCAAACACAAATAACATATAATATCACAACACCTATGACCCAAGAATAAATATTTATCTGTGCTAATAATACACAAACCCTTGATCCACAAGGAGGGTCACTGCCTGCTAGGCTAGGTAACCATAAAAATTATTCTGATTTTATAGGTGTGTGGAGACATACACGGACAATTTTATGATTTAAAAGAGCTATTCAAAGTAGGTGGAGATGTTCCAGCAACTAATTACCTGTTTATGGGTGATTTTGTAGACCGAGGATTTTATTCAGTTGAAACATTTTTACTCTTACTTGCGTTGAAGGTAAGCTAATATTGTACTACATATTTCTTTCATTGTACCAGTATTTTACAAGCTTATATTTAACTTGCAATTTATGTATGTATATTAGTTTGTTAAGTGTACGAGGTGAATCTTGCAAGCTTAATTAGACCCACTTCCTCTTACACTATGGACCTAAAAATTTGCATGAAGTTTCTGTTCTGACAATCCATTTTTAAGATTAGTATGACAGACAAGGGAACTGCTCAATTATTAACAATACAGTTCTGAAAATTATGTGCTTCCTCATAAATTAAAGCTTGTATTATTTTTTTTTAATAAAACTTGTTTCGTTTATTTTATGATTATGATGTTAATGAACTGTGAATAATGACATTTTGAACTTTAGTTGTTTTTGTTAATTGCGTGTGTAATTACAGAGCAAGGATTATAAAGTTATATCCAAGATTATTATGGTTATTGTTATTTATGTAGTATCCTGAACATGCACCTCAGATGTGAGTTTTATCCTTAACAATTTGATAGTAACATAAAACAAATGCAGGGTTAGGTTCAATTTTATTTGCAGTAACTTATGTATCAGTTCTTGACATGTTAATAGGTAAATTTATTACAGCTAACTCAAAACTATTTTTTTGTGAAATAGCAGAAACAGCACTGTAATACAGTATAATAATAATAAACAAACATATGTTATCAACATATGTATAAGCCTAATGGTATTGCAATCGGCACTAATCCATTTGGTTTAGAACCATATGTCTATCTGGATGATGCCAGAAACTCTCAAATGTAATATTCTAAGTTTGTCTAATAATGTATTAATGCATATATCGATTTTACATAATTAAAGTGGCAAGTGTATTAGTCATACATATCAGTACCAATGGTGTATCATTTGCAACATATTGCCATTACAAATATTCAGTGAAAAAATGACAGTTGGGTTAGAGTCCATAACAGTAAAATACTGTAAATATCATTATTATCAAATATTACTCATTAAAAAGATTACTGTGATTATAATTGGAAATATTTTTTGCAGGTCCGATATCCGGATCGCATCACATTAATCAGGGGTAACCATGAATCCCGCCAGATAACTCAAGTTTATGGTTTTTATGATGAATGCTTAAGGAAATATGGATCTATTACTGTATGGAGGTAATCACTATTATTACAAATTCCCGCATGTATGTAGCCTAGTGGAAGAACTACCATCAGTAAATATGCACATAAAACACTGCAATAATGTTATTACATGTATTTATTTATTTTTGTATGGTTTTCCGAGAGAAAGGAAGGATATCCCACTTGACCTTAGTTTTAAATGATCTGAGTTTTTTTTTCTTAATTATCAACATTAACATCTAAATTTTCAGATATTGCACAGAAATATTTGATTACCTCTCACTGTCAGCCATCATAGACGGGCGGATATTTTGCGTTCACGGCGGTTTGAGTCCGTCGATACAGACCCTTGACCAGATCAGGACAATCGATCGCAAACAAGAAGTGCCCCACGACGGACCTATGTGCGACCTACTGTGGAGTGATCCAGAAGGTATGCTAGGGATACTTAACATGTTATAAAACTAAGGGGTACTCAGGGTTGTTTATTGTTAATCTTATGTATATTTTGACCTATTTGCATGGGTCATTTTAAGACAGAAGTTTAAAAACATTATGGTATGTCATGTCGTTTTACTACGAATAATACTACTCGGTAAATCCTGAGAGTAACTAGGAATTGTCAGTGGCTCACAGAGAATATATAATTCCTCATTTTGGTCTGGGTGTCAAAAAGGTTAAGTACTCCAGCTAATTTCTAATATATCCAATTCTGGTTGTTTAGACACGCAGGGCTGGGGAGTGTCGCCGCGCGGTGCAGGCTACCTATTCGGATCCGACGTGGTGGCACAGTTCAACGTGTCCAACGACATCGACATGATCTGCCGCGCCCACCAGCTCGTCATGGAGGGCTACAAGTGGCATTTCAACGAGACTGTACTCACAGTCTGGTCTGCACCCAACTACTGCTACAGGTTTGTTAAATTAAAGTTAAGAATTAATAAAAGGTAGAAAATATGTTTGTTTCATGACAGGCCGGTTGGTCTAGTAGTTAGTGAACCTGACTGCTACACCGGTGGTTATGGGGTCGAATCCCACCCAGGTCAGACTTTTCAGTGATGAGCAGGAATGTTTATTCTGTGTGTCTGGGTGTGTAATAGAAATATTTATTTAAGTATGTATTTAAAAGTATATATGTATGTTTATCAGTTA
>DWJZ01006038.1:0-13409 GCA_018249125.1 Asbolis capucinus
GATATTTTTAAAATTTTAATGAAATACGTCATATTCATCGATAATAATAATAAAAAGAAAAGATTTGTATTTTTGTATGTTTGTAACGAATAAACTCAAAAAGTACTGATTCGATTTCAAAACATCTGTCATGATTAAAATGCTACATTATCACTGCGTGACATATGCTATATATGTAAATATGCAGAATAAAATGTATAATATATAAAGATGATCCTATTAAAACGAGAACTGGACTGCTCGATGTTTGTACCACGCAGCGCCGGCAAATTCAAATTCAAGAAGTTTTTCAACCAGTAACACATTTTTCATCCATCACCTCACATGTTTCTAATAGCCGATACAAAGTCAACATCCGAGGGTCTATTACGTTACTTGCAATCGGAAAGCGATTACGAAAATTTGGCGATAATTGCTCGTAGATCGCAAATTTGTATTAGCGACATTAATAGCAATAACACTAAATTCTAATTTCATACGTTATACATATCAATAAATTATAAATAAGTAGGAAATTAACAATTAGTGAGATGTCAAATACAGAATTGAAAATTAGTCGCTAATATTATATGCCCGTTTCAGTAAGGAATTCATTAATTGAATAATTCAAACACTATGTTTAGGCTAGGTTTTCTCGCTACTAGGATCGGGCCTTTTCTCACGTTAAAGGTCTGGACCAAGTCAACCACGTTCACCAAGTACAGTACAGCCTTCCAAGAACCGTCCGGAACTCTCAGGAGTACAGGTTCTTCCATGTTTCTTTACCGAAGCACGTTATGTGGGTACTACAATTAACTTGTAGTACCCACATAATTTTTGAAACTTAGAGGTGCCCGGGATTTGAACCGGTGATCTCCCGTTCATCTCTGCTGTATCCTGAAATTATTGTGGGCCTCTGTATGAAGCTGAACCTCGTCTCATAGAAATGTGAGAATTGAAATAAGTGGCCATTTTTATCGCGAATAAAGTAAAAAGCTTCCGTCTCGACCCTTTGGCGATTGCTGAGCCGAAATAAATACTTCGACAATTTTAAAATGTCCTTACAACCCGCAGTTCTTTTGAATTCGCGTGATTAAAAACTGACATTAAGATGTATTTTATATTTCATCAAATGTTTTTTTAAAAAAACCAAAATTTATAACAAGTAAGTAATATTTTTATTAATGCAATTTATATTAACTTAACGGATAGACTGACTTTAAAGATATTATAATTTTTTTGGCTTTGGCTAGGAACAGCGACAAAAGACGTATTTAAAGGAATTTGTTTGTTGCGGTAAGACATACATATGTATGTATATGTATATTTCTTTAATTTTACGGTGGTTCGAAGTTCACCAAGTTCCAAGTCCAATAATATACATATATATACATTATTATATTTATAAATATACATTAGTTATGAGTTTGTACTTTGGATCTTGTTTTTAAAGAAATCTCTTTCAGCAAACAGGGGAATGAAAATGTGATAGAGAAATAAATTTACAGTAACGTCACTGAAATCATACATACTCATACATACATACAAACACACCGCCCGTACAACGTCGCGTTTCGCCCCGTCCTTTATCATTCGTACCGCGAAGGAGTGGAATAAGTTGCCCGCGTCTGTATTCTCGTTTGACTATAATGTAAACATCTTCAAGTCAAGAGTGAATAGGCCTTTATTTATTAACGCTTTGCCATCAAAGACTACGTCACCACTTACAATCAGGTGGTTTCGCAGTGAAGCGCTAACTTATTGAATAAAAAAACCCATAAAATTATTAATTATAGTTATAGGAATGTAATACATACACTTTAGAATTGTCCAAAACTGTAGTAAAAGACCGATCAATCCACTCCCAGTACTGAGAAAGCGGCCCAATGCATTTCATTTAGTCTCAGTCGTAATGAGGGTTAAAATTGCATATTTCATAGCGAACGCGCCTCGCAGGCGTTAAGTGGGGTACTTTATCGGCTTATTATACAATATTCTAAGCTAAAAATCGTGGAAAGAGTACGTTTTTAATTGGGTTGGCTGTGTGCTCCTGACGGCGGATTATTCATAGCTCTGAAACCAACGCGTCGTCCCCAGAACGGTTTTTAAATGAATTATTATTATTAAAGCTGTTCATAGATTTTTAACGGACTTCTATTGAATCATAAAATATCGTTATCATATCTTTGAATCACAAAGTCAAAGTGAAATCATCATAGGAACTAACAGCTTACTTAAAGATAGGTAAGTTTATACAATGTTTACAGTTACCTTAAAAATGGTTATTGACTTAAAATCCGTAAGTAATTCCACGGAAATACTTATGTCTTAGAAAATTACCGAATCTTCTTGTCATCGGCTTTGCTAAGCGAATACATACTCAGAAGTTCCCTGGTGTTGGCCAGAAGAAATAAAAGGCACTGGATAAAAACTCCTGGCACTGGATAAAAATTACAAATAATTATGGATGTTTGTTCCTCTTTCACGAAATAAATACAATATAATGCTTTTCTTTACACTTTTTGGGTAGTAACGCGTTCGTTACATTTCCTAGAGTTGTTACGAATTGTGGTGATTTTAACTTAATACTTTTCCTGCGTGTCGCTTCAACTCAGTAATGACCGACTACTGAGTACTATCTTCTAATTACTGAGGACGAAATCCGGTTTGTTGGAAGGGCAATTGGCCTAAGTATCGGAAGTTTTTATGCCACCTGAAGACCTCCGACATGGCTTGTAAATCAAATCAAATGATAACTGACTTTTTTCCACTAGCAGCCACCCATCCTGCTTACAATCGAAATAAGCCGTGCGGGCACGAATGCTTCTTCGTTTGACTCTATGTTGATGGTAAATAGTAGGCAATATCGTTAATTAGTTAACTTATACAAACCGTTTAGAATAAATTTAAGATATTTTAATTTTGAAAAGTTTTCAGAGATTTTAATTAAACAGCGTAACCAGCCGGCTCTCAACAGTAAAATTATCTATAGGAATTTCAAAGAAAAAAAAAACTTAATTCTTTGTTTTCTAAATTTTAAATGTAGTTTTAAAATTAATTTTATCACTAAATCCGTAGCAATAGATGGGTTTTTAAATTTAAAGCAGTTATTTAGTTTGAAAGTCTCCCACTACTCCCACTAGAGAAAGCAACTACTAGGCCGAGACAGCTGGAAAAAGTAAAAGCGACAATGTTTTTAAGTACCGACCATTCGGCCGAGAGCACTGTCTCGCCACTATATGTACTTGTTCCTGTGAGGGACCTACCTCATACCTACCGAGCACTCGGCCGAGGGCACCTTTCTCACCACGCAAGCCCCGAAAGGTCACCTAAACCCGTCGCTCGCGGTTGCTGTGGCTATCGTTAAGCCCTGTCGGAGGCGGCATAGAAACTTAACGCATGGATTAGTCAGCAACCAACCCGTACTGCAGCGTGAGTATACACTAGACCTGCTGTTTTGTTACGAAAACTGTGAAGTAGGCAATCTCCATTGATTAAATAACTTGACAGTGTTTTATTCAGATTTAAATAAAATAATTTGCGGAGTTAAAATATGCGTCTTTGATATTCATATCATTTCCAGTTATATTTCAAACTCCAAGATCAAGGCGGCAGGCTAATTTACCGTTCCGCACCACTGAGCTATGGCAATTTCGGGACTAGCACGAGCCATTATCGACTGCGATTGCAACTCGAAAGAATCCTTAAATTATTATAAATTATATACACGAGTTTCATAATTAGAACATTATCAACCAAGTCAAAGTGAGGTAAATAAAGTTCTATTGCAGTTGTAAAGTAAGATCTGTTTTAAAAATACAAAATAATAGGAAAAAAGCAAAAACTCACTCAGATTTCAACAAAACCACGTGAAAAGGACAAAAAAAAAAGAATCATTAAAATTGATTCACCCCAGTAAAAATATTCAGGAGACACGAAAAAAAAATTAAAAAATTCTGTTTTTAAGTAGTTAAAATAACGCGTGCGGACTATGAGTTTTTTTTATCGGAATGGGACACGTATCGCCATTTTTCTGCAAATCGGACCGTGGGAATGGATTAAATTAAATAAGTTTTTATAGAAAAAATATATACATACATAGCCTAGGGTAGGACTGAAAGAAAAAGTCAAAGGAAAAGTTATATTTTTTATGATACTACTCTTACATAATAAATACTCTTCGAATTTCATACTTGTGTTAGTAAAAATTAGTAACCTTAGATCTATATAATAATTTGACATGATTCATTCATAAACGAAACGATATATCGCTCGGGGTCCTGCATGCCCCGTTGAATTGAAACATTTCTTCTCTCCACCGCGAGAAGGCGCGTGAAATCTATTTCACGCACATTACGCTCCTGACTTATGAATTATTACCGCTGTAAAACTCAGCACATATCAGTTCATTTACTCGCGTTTTCCATAATTCTACTGAGTTTTTGTTTCTTGTTAGTATTGTATTGTTTTTATAATTGTACGATATTTGTTTGTTACTGGTTTATTATGTGACAATTCTAATTTCTGTCCTGTTTATCAACCCTTATCAAATACCGTTACTTATTTTAGAAATCATATTTATGCCTTTTCGCCTCTGATGCTCCGACCGAAGTGGACGTATTACGCCGAATCATAAAGTTTATTAGTCGTTATTAAAGTAACTGCATTCATAAGTATTTCCTATTACAATAGTTTTACAGTTGAGTTTACAATGCAATACGTACAACGCCCCGAGTAAAGAAAGGCGCTGATATTGTTTTTCCGCTCCCACTGGTGTAATCTGCCCGCAAAGTGACGTCGCGATACAATGAATGTACAAAGAACTCCGCCCGGTGGCTCAACGATAAGCGGCAGCGGGGGCGCAGGCGGTCGGTTCCTGACTTATCTACTTGCATCGATATTAATCCATACAGTCACGTTAGTTCGAGAAAACGCAAAAAACGCACAGAAGTTAACGAGTGTAAAAGTTATCTCGAAAGTTTTCGCACAGATATAATGAAGTTTTTAGAAGATTTTGGAAAAACAGAACGAAAACTTAACGCACTGAAATTAAAACAATAAAATTGGCTTCAGAAAACATCACTAAACAATTTGAATTAATTAATAGCGAAATTCAAAACATTAAGTCGGCTTACTGTATTACAGAAGTTAAAATTAAAATATAGAAAGCGATTTATCGAAATTGAAAAAACAAGAAATTATTGCCCGTTGTGTAAATCGCCAGCGCTCATAAACGAACACCTCTTCATAGAACTTAAGGATAGATGTGACCGCGTGAAAAATATTGCGATTGTGGGTATATCGAAAAAAAATTATAACTCTAGACGTATTTTCGATAATGAACAAGTTTTTAAGGTATTGAAAACAATGTATCAGGACTGTCCTAAACCAATTAATTGCATAAGACTGGGCAAGTATAATGCTAATAAAATTTTTTTTTGGCAACAGTGAAACTACTAAACAAATGCTGCGGAATAAGGCTAAGTTATCTGAAAATATTCAAGATTAAGTACTCTGACCACAACATTTCCTGAACATTTCCTGATATAGTCAAAGTTGTTAAAGTGAGTCCTATTTACAAATCCGGAAGCAGAACCGATCCTGGTAACTATAGACCAGTGTCAATTACTAGTAGTTTTTAAAATATTTGAACGCGTGTTATATAACTGGTTGAATGATTATTTAATTGAAAACCAAATACAAATAGAGCAACAATATGGATTAAGGCCCAAGTCAAGTACTCTCTCAGCTGCAGTAGACTTAATATCAAAAATAAAAACACATATAGATCAAAAGTATATTGTGTTAGGAATCTTTATTGACCTAAAAAAAGCTTTCGACACGGTAAGTCACCAAAAGCTCCTACAGAAACTAAATAACATTGGGGTTACAGGTACAGTGCTCGATATGTTTACGTCGCATCGAACTAATAGGAGTCAAGTTGTAAAAATTTATAACTTAGTAAGCTCTTCCAGAATAGTGATTTCTGGAATTCCACAGGGCTCTATAATTGGTCCTTAAATGTTTTTAATTTACATAAATAATATAAATAAGATCGGTCTAACAGGATATCTGACATTAAACGCAGACGAAACTTTTCTTTTTTATTTTGACAAGTCAAATCACGATATTGTTAGGGCCGCTTAGAAAGATCTAGATGACCTAAACGAATGGTTCAAATATAATTAGGTTCTAATTGCGAAAAATATCTTGGCCTGTGGAAAGATGATAATTTGAAATGGAAGCCGCACATTGAGCACGTAAGAAAAAAATTAACATCTTTACTGGGAGCTTTACGCAGTCTCAAATTGTATTCCAAAGAAAGAGCGTCCAATTATATTTAACTGCCTAGTTAAATCTCATTTAGAGTATTTAATAGAAATATGGGGATTGGCTGCTTTAAGAAATTTAAACCCATTACAAAGAACCCAAAATAAAGTTATTAAAATACTATTTAACTATCCTTACTTAATTCCTACAATTGTACAAAAAAACTAAAATATTAAATATACATCAATTTTATACTTATTATACCTGTATCTATATACGAAAAATCACCACGAACTCCATTTAATCAAATATTAAATTAAATAAAAGAGTATGTAAACACAATTTTACAAATAAACATAAACTTGTATTACCTTCTGTACGAATGAATTACAGCAAAAAGACGATAATGTTTGATAGAGTCCTGATTTATAACAATCTACCAAATCATATAAAGAACTGTGACAGCATTTCTGTATTCAAAAAGAAGTTAAAACAATATATACTGACTAGTAAGTAAGTAGTAGTAAGATGTAAGAAGCATATGATGTTATACTGTTGTTTTATTAATTTAATATTTTGTATCTCATTGTAAGCAAAACTTTACGTTTTTTATGAGAATAAATTCTAACTAAACCAATTTATCAATTATCATTCACTTTATCAATGACAACCCCCAATACAAAATTCCCATCGAAAACACCTCAATTAGTTCAACCTGGTTCATTCTGGGTTACTGGTTGATTTTGTTACTAGAAACAGTCCTCGCTTCGGAAGACCCAATTACCAGAAAAAGGTAGTTATTATGACATGACTGTAATATTTGGACATGTAGTAACGCAGATTTATTAGTAGATAATGATAAGCTCTACAAAATTACATCATATTACTCCATTGTCAATGATATCCGCAGCGTACGCGAAATAATATATTTTTGTGGTATTTTCACATGTTGGTTTAAACTATCGAAGATTTCATATATAACGTTTTTTTAAATATTTTATAACTTCTTCTCAAGGTGAATGTAGGATTCTAACATTAAAAGAATTTTTCAAATCTTATCGCCTCAAAGAAACACTATTCTTTTTTATAATTTTAGTATAGACTATTCGGTGACGTACATTTTTTTACTGTGTATTTTATATATATGGACCCCTCCGACCCCACATTTTGATGACACTTTTAGTGCAGTATGTATAGTCTAAAATACTCTAACATTCTAATGGTGAAATAATTTTGGAAATCAGTCTAGTAGGTTTTTAATTTATTCGTCACAAACATATAAGAAACATATATTAGATATATCTCATATTTTTATTAGCAAGCGAATTATGCAATTTAATAACGAGTTCAATTCATTGCTTTTGAATCATATATATTTTTAAACCGACCAGAACACACCAAAACTTTGTCTAGACACAACAAAAACAATTCATCAATACCTTCAAAACAAATTTTTTGTACTGAAATAAATTCGAGATGAGAGTAGATTAGTCAACGTCATTATCTGTATCGGAAGCTTTCGTGTTCATCGAAGTGTTTCCAATCTGACCTGTTAGCGGGGTTCAGTGGATTCCACTCGGGGTTTGAAGTTTGACATATTTCAAGTTTCAAGTGTAATTCACATCTTAGGCTAGGTTCACACTTGATGGAAGTTACGCCGCGGAACTGAATTTACGTTACCCGCTTTCAATATTTTTTCATTGATTTGCCCTTTGTTATTTTTATTGTAAAAAGACATTCAGAATTCAACACATGTTGAATATGTATTATATTTATGCCATCAAAAACATATATTGACTAGATTTAGCTGAAACTTTGAAATTTTTCATTTATTTACTTCATAAGATATAAATATTTTTTATTGTATTTTTATTATTTTTAAACTTTTGACTTGTATGAAACAGGAGATGGTAACTATTCCAGGTGTCCATAGTCTGTACTTCTGCTAGAGTAGAATATAGCTAGCTTCTGCCTCCGGTTTCACCCAAATATATGTTGATTAAATGTATGCTTATTCATCTTTGTGCCAAACGATATTCCAATCCTTACAGTAATTACGTGAAAGTGTAACAAACACACATGCAAGTATCCTTTTAGATTTACACTTTTTTATTATATAAATTAATTAATGACATATCCTAAGCTAACATTCCGCCTCGTGAGTCCGCGGCTTTCAATGTTTCCATGTATCTCTGCCCTTATAGTATACCCATAAGATTAACGGCTTTCAGTAATTCTCCTTTTTGTATTTTCATTACGTTATAGCGATTGCTGCACAAAAGTTATCCAGAACAGTGTTTTGAATCATGTTATATATAACCAATCTATTAAAAATATAGGAAAACTAAGAAAAAAAAATCTAAGATGCTGTAATGCTTTTTTACAATTCCTTTAAGATTACCTACTGAAAAATTGCAATTCAACATTATAATTAAATTATCTGTTAATGTATATTTCTGTTAATTTATATCAACAATACACAAATGAAAGTACTATAAAAAAATAAACCATAAGTCCTTATGCTTTTATTAAAAGTCACCAGGAAACGAATCCGGGGCTCTTCGATACGCTTCACCACTATTCCAATATATTTGTTTCTACCCGCAAGTACCGTACTAGGAAAATAAGTTAGAGAAATTTAAAATCCATCTGCGTGGGGTGTACGGAAACCAAATTTAAAACACACCGGGACCACCCTAGGATAAATGTATCCCGGCGCCGCTTAGTCTCGACTTAGTAATAATATACTTCAGTATACACAAGTATCTTAGACTATAATACGAGATATTTTTGTATTTTTACTTAACTTGCAGCGTATGTTTGTATATTACTATATTTGTTTCTTCCTCTTAAAGTATGGAGCTGAATTTTTTCATAAACCTTCCGTCCTGATGACTACGATAAGCATGACCTGATACTACATTCGTTCTGGATTGGCTTCCGACAAGAGAACTACTCGACGGTTAACAATACAGTTATGAAAATTTGTGTATTTCTTTGTATTAGAGATCTATAAGTAAAGCTTGTGTTTTTAGATATTTCCTAGTAATATTATAAAAGGGGAAATTTTAAGAGGATGGATGGATGGATGTCGGTTACACGTTCACACAAAAACTACTGAACGGATCTGAATGAAATTTGCACAGGGAATAACACATTTACTACTTTTTAAGATACCACGTAGACGACGCAAGAGTGGATGCCAGTATGTAAAGAGATTAATAGGTATTTTGTGTTGAGTTTGTTTATATAGATACATAGAGGGTGTTCCACGGCTTTTCCACATGGAGGGCAAGTACTTTAAATATTATAGATAGATTGTTTTCCTGAAAGAATAAGGGAGAAAGAAGGATGTTTAACATTTAAGGTACTTGCTTTCTATGTAGCATGGCCATAGGACACCCTGTATACATAATATCTATCGATAATAATCGATCAGGTATCTGAATCTAATTGATACAAGAGGTGGTTTTCATTCGATATATGACTTAGCTTGTGGCTAAGCTGACTCATAGTCTATTTGTTATGGAATTTATATCTCAGATAATTTAGTTTTAGAATAGAACGACGGAAGAAAGCAATAAAATTTTTCATATTAATATGTAAGCATTGAAATATTGTATCTTTATGTAGCTCCTTTGAACTTGTTTGTATGAGCTTGTTTCTATTGTAAGTGATCGAAGAATTTAAGCAATAGCGGACGCGGTCAGTCGGAGGTTGGGTGACCGCTACCAAAGATTACATAAGCACTTCCGTGCCTCAGAGGGCACGAATACCCGTCGGTTCTGATTTATATTATTAATTAGCAGTCGCTAAGCCATGTCGGAGGCTGTCAGGTGACATAATTTTCGACACTGGGTTGGCCACTAACCCCTTCACCAATCCGAATTGCAGCTGCGTGGTAGAGTATGTTCCAGGTCTCCTGAGTTTGAGGAGAGAGTCGTGTTCAGTAGTGGGCCATTAATTCATTGCAAGCCATAACTGTCCACTACTAGTCATTATAATCTATCTCCGTGCCAAATTTCATCCAGATCCGTTCAGTAGATTTTTCGAGAAAAAGTAATGAACATCCAAATATCCTCACAAACTTTATAATATTAGTAGGATTTTAATATTTTACTTAATTTCACTCCTTCCTCATACTCATACACCCACTAAATGGACGATAATAAGCTTTAATATAATCCCGCAGTTATTGGAAGAAAATTTTTTGGTTTGAAATTAGTTTTTTTTTGATTCCTTGCTGAATTACAAAAAAAATGTCTCGATTTTTTTTCCCGTAGGATGTTTTTAAATTATTTTTATGATTTTAATAAACCAGTGGTCACCTTCTGTGACGAATTTCCATTTTTCTTTTTATAAAGACCATGCAAATATGCCAATTTAAAAATTATTATATACTGACTCACAATGATTTCTTTTGTGTTTTTTTAATTTTTGATTTGCAACACCAATTAAATATTTATCTATACATACGAGTATTATAAAAAGAAGGCCCCTTTTCTGTCCTTCTGTCTGTCTCGACGTGGTAAACTCGAAAACTACCAAACGGATTTTATAAGGTTTTCAACAATAGAAAGAGTGAGTGTTTAGGAAGGCTTAGGTATGAAATTCATTATACTTTTGGGTAATGTATTATTTTATGTATGTATTAGCAGAAATACGGCGAAAATGTTGAAAAAGTCTCGTCAACCGGGAGCTTTCCACGCGAACGCCGCATAAACTAGCAAAGATGTAGTTGAGCATATCATATCTCTATATCTTACAGTTGATTTACAATAACCACTTTTATGTTAAAATTTTTAATTTGAAACCTTACGTTATTTAAAAGCTATTTAATCAGTTCACTATTGATCCGTATCCAAACGAATATGTTAGTTAGCTCAGGCATTTAAAGCAGATCAAAGTTGCCTTTTACACTATATCAATCAGAGGGATAGTTTTTGAGTTTGTCGTTAGAATTAATTAACAGCGAAACATTTAAAGCTCTGCGAGACAGCGTTCTTTCCTTGAGATGCTTACGGCGCGGCGCGGGGCGACGAGTCCGTCCCCTCCGCGTCGCTTGAGAACCGAAATCCACGCGGGCGAAGCTGGGGGCGGTATATTTAACAATATGTTGCAGAACGACGTCTGCCGGGTCAGCCAGTTTTTACTAAAAAATAACAAGATAAAGATATAATTATAATATAATTATAAAATTATAATAATAAAATTATTATGTAATTAAAATGTAATCATAAAATTATAATTTATAATTATAAAATTATAACCATTTATTTATTTACCTATAAACAAAATCCACAGCTTTATCTAGATAACATAAATGGTCTAATAAATAAAATGTATTTAAAAAAAAATCTATAAACCAAACACCGCGCAACATGACCACATTCAATATGAATCTTTACAATGTAATATTAATAATTTATTTCGAGGCTAATAAAATATGTTATCGTGAATAGTAACATAGTCGGCTTCAGTGGTACAATACTCTATTATAAGTAGTGTCTCATATCGGCTGAGTGTTCATACTCGATGTTCCAATAAAGTTTTGTCAGGGGATCTTCCCCGGCACATAATAAAGTATTACAAAAGCCAAAGACCCTCATTGTTGCTGGTACTTCAATCCCGGACCCCTCACTGAGACGCGTTTCAAACGGCGAGTATACTGGAGCGAGTGCTACAACGAAAGTGATAGTGGCTTTATTTTGTGGATGTGTAACGTTAGACACACATAGTTATGTTTAACTTGAGTTTATATGTATATTAATAATTATTATATGTGTTTATGTATTGTTAATGCTAGCCCTGTCTGTACTTCGTCCGTATGGAATTTAACAAGAACATTATTGGTCAGTTCGCAGATTTTACGATAGCATATAATTTATAATTCAAAAATAAAAGTAGCCTATGTTACTCCTTATAATATTAGCTATGTGCCAGTGAAAGTCCCGTCAGTATCGATCCAACCGTTCCAGAGCTGGAATAGACAGAAACACTAAAATAGTAAAAAAAATATTTTGGTTATGTACATATACGTTTAGTTAAAAGCAGTTCTTTTGATATTATAAACAGACACGCCAATTTTATTTATATACACAGATGTGATGTTGTTTTGATGTGATTATTAATGTCAAAGCTAATATATATATATAATCTATAACAGTAGTCAGAATTAGCTGAATGATTGTCATGTAGTCGGTACAGTTTATAATTATGCCTAAATCTATAAACATAAATGTGAAATGGTAAAGAAAATTAATTCGTTTAATCGTGTCACAGTGTTTGTTTATAATTAAGATCATTTTCAGTGATCAATGTTTGTTTATGCACCGAAGAAGACAGGTTCGCGGTCCGCTAGTTAAAATAATATGATTAGTTTTACATGATTATGTCACTAGTTTCGATGTAAAGTGTACTGTAAAAATTAAATAAGAGAAACTCTTTCTTTATTAATATACAGTTGATCACTGCATAATTTAACTTATATTAGTTTGACTAGGTACTCTAGGGCACTGTTACAATAACTGTGTACTGCGAATAGTGTTATAGTAAACCATATTAGACAATATATGTAAATTGGTTAATTTCATTCCATCGTTATCTTTTAATCCCAGAATCTCTCATAATTTTTTTTACGCTATATTTCTCATTTGTTTATTATGATTTATAATTTATTGAACTATAAATAATTATAAACTATAAATAACTATAAACTACATATTTCTTACTCACCATATAGCATCTTTCCATGATATTAACTAAGTACGATTTGTTCCCAACCAAGAACTAACCCAAACTGGAATTGTTTTTTTTTAAACCAAAACTATGTACATTACTTTAATGTAATTACCAAAAATTTTATCCCACTCGTTCATGATATACTGATAATTAAAAAGCTATTAATAACAATTAATTTCAAATAAAATATACATATAAAAATATATTTAATTGAAATTTAATTATTAATTTTAATAATATACAAATAATACCCTTTAAGATAAAATTAAAAAAAATTAAACAAAAAAAAACTTTCTCAAGCCAGTTCTGGAACCATTGAACAATTTAGTCCAGTAAACGAAGCTGTCAAAACGCTCCTCGGCGGAGACAGATAACGTTTTATGAGTTCACCACGTCGTTCTGCTTCGAATGTGCATCAC
>DWJZ01006039.1:0-13408 GCA_018249125.1 Asbolis capucinus
ATAGTTTGTAAGAAATACGCTTAAACATATTTATACAAATAGATATAATAAAATTCATCGCTTCAATTTTAAACCTTATTATTATGATTATTAAAAGTTTAATGTAACGAAACCAAAATGTAACATTACAATAATTTCACAGTAGCATCATGGACGCACCAGTGATGCTGACCACGATGTTAATCAAATATCAAACACACACACATGTATATATATGAATTATATATTATATATATATGAGCAGACGAGTCACCTGATGGCAAGTGATCATCGTCGCCCATGGACAATAATAAGACCAGACTAGGGTGTTACTAACGCGTTGCCTGCCAGGAAGGAGTAATAGACCCGCATGAAGAGAAATAAAAAAATACGTTGCTAAATATATCAAAAACGACAGCAACTGACCCCAGATACACCAACAACATACCAGTTCCGGATAGGAGACAGAAAAAGAATGGGGATGATCATGGATGAAGGATGGGCAGAAAAAGAGGAGAATAGGTTCTCAAGCAAATAATAAATTATGATTTCCTTAGTACCGACTGTATTAAACTTGTAATACCCTAACGACTCAGTTAAAGATGGTGCGAGACAAAATAAAAACAGACTGTAAACAACAATAAAAAGTTAGACAAAGTAGTGACTGACCGTCGCACTGGATCCCTTGTTGGTTGGAGATGATGAGCGTGCCGGGGGTGGCGATCACGCAGTACTCCTCCACCCCGCACATGTCGATCACGTCGGGGATTCGATTTATCCACGACTGAAACAATATTCATATTGAACTATTATTAATATTATACTATATTATAACCTAGTGTCTGGCCGCGGCTTCGCTCGCATAATACGTAAAATTGCTCGTGTGTTATAATAGACGATAAGTATCTCTGAGCCAAATATGACCCAAGTCGGTTCAAGAATACGTGAAGGAATGACAAATATCCGCTCATCCATCACTAACCCTGGCATTAATAATATATGTACACGAAAGTTTGTGAGGATGTATGTCTCGGTCTCGCAAAAACTACCATTGTCTCAGTGAAGTTTGGCACCAATTATAGTGTGGATTAACATATTGCAACACCTTTATTAGTAGTTAATTTAAGCAAACAAATAAAATTTGGAAAAATCTTATTTTATAGTACGCCGCAGCACGCGAGGAAGAGTAGCCAGCTCCGCCCAATATGGTCAAGTTTACTGGTCTGAATACATGCCTTGATGAAGTTTTAGGAAGGAAAAACGATTCTCCCGCGACTTGGTTTCCGTGACGTTGTGCTATGTGGTTTATTCCAGACTACAATATATGTATGACTGCGCCTGTTAATTGTAATATAAATTTGGCGCCTCATAATGTCACACAATATTATAAACGTACGTCTGTCAACTATATACTGTATGTTCTATGTCACGAGTTAATACAAAATTAAATTTGAACCGTTTAGAAGTGATTGTTGTGATCCAGACAAACCTGATGGGTGACAGTGTCCCAGAACGTGACAGTATCGTTGCCGGACACGTAAGCCAGGGTGTTGCCGTAGTAGGCGTACTTGTGGTCCGGCTTCACGTTAGCAAAGTATATGAAGGAGTCGATGGCGATGGCCAGGCGCAGCGAGCGTCGCTCCCAGGACACGGCCTTCATCGAGCCCCCCGGGACACGGAGCGTTCGGATGTGCTGGAAAATATAATACTTAAGTACAATTTACATAGCACCACCTATTATTAACATAATGAAACAAGGCTTATTAACATTATTTAAAAACAAAAGCTTCAATTACAGATCAATAATACAAAGAAATGCCCAAAATTTCATAACTATATTGTCAACCATAGAAGAGTTTCCTTGTCTGGACCCAATCCCAAACGTAGTATCAGGTCATGCTTGTCATAAAAATTAAAATTAAAGTCATCAAATTAAAGATACAGAAGAAAACGAAATAGAGATGCACACATTTTATCCATCATGTAATATCATGAAGACAGACCAATCTTAAAGCACTGTAGGAAATGTGTCCGAAGTGGAGATATATTCCAGACCTCTCCATAGGCGGAGAAGAACTGCACGGAGTTGGCGTTGTCCTGCGAGCAGCCAGCCGCGGCCAGCACGCTGCCGTTGTGGTTCCAGCGGCACTCCACTATCGACATGTTGCTCTCCACCACCACGCTATCTGTGCACATACTAAACAGATTATCCATACTAATAATAAAACGGAAATGGGGTCAAAGCTCTTGTTGGTCTCGTGTGGTTAGCTGGTAAGGAATGCAATTAGCATTAAGCTATACCTAGCGTAATTCTGTATTGAGGTCAACAAACTATAATTAAATAAATGGAGTAAATTAAATATATATTTTTTAATTTTGTTGGATGCCTTGTTATCAATATAGTGACCAAAACTTTTTTTTATTTATTGTCTGTCTATCTGTCTGTTCTAGCTTCACGCAAAAACCACTGGGCAGATTTAGATGAAACTTGCCATAGTCGTAGTTTAAAACCCGAGAATGGTTAAGGATATGTTTTATCCTAGAAAACTGCTTGTTCCCGTGGGATAAGGTTAATGTATGTATGGCAACTCCGAAACCAATGGATCAGTTTAGGTGAAATTTAGCATGTTTGTAGCTTATGTAACGACAATGGTTATAGGATACTTTTTATCCCAGAAAACTACTTTGTTCCTGTGGGATAATAGGTTAAAGTTAGTACAGCAACTCTGAAACCACTGGACAACTCTTCTTCCGACGCGAGGCGAGGGCAACTACTATTATGCATATAAATGGCGAATTAATGTTATTATTAAGACACTTCAAAACACGAGTACTCTCAACTCCTAACTTTTTACTGAATGTACCGATTTCGATGATCCTTTTTTTATTCGAAAGCTACAGCTTGTCTAGACTTGTTAAGCGACATCTGAAGAGTATTTTAAAAGTTATTTCTGATAATGCTTTTTATTTATCAGACTTCTACTACGTTCATAATGTTCTCATTTTCTTATTGTTATGATTATAAATACAACAAACCTTCTTCGGAGCAATTTTTCATGAGCAATAAGACACCACTTTTGTATGCAATAACCAAGACGGGTCTGTGCGCTGGAGCTCTACCAGAATACCAATCCACGCTCACAATATCCATTGAGCCCGTCACACCATTGTTTTCAACGGCCATCTGAAATTATTTGTCAATTTATAATTGGCATATACGAACGTACTATTAAAAATACAAAAGTTTACATACAGCAAACAATCAAAGATTTTGCGATTTTCAAGCAATTACGGCAAAAATTTTAGTAACCTCTTTCGGTTACAGAGTTGCTTTACAGACCCGCCGTTTATGTAGTAAATCCTTAATGTGCTTAGTCTACTCCATAATGCTACAGGTTGGAACATATTGATTTGCAAAAAAATACAAATTAACTGACTGTAAAATTTCCTTGTTCATCATATAAATGCAATTCTCCATTTGTAAATGCGAAGAGTAGCTGAGTGTTATCAGGCGACCACTGGACAGCTCTGAGGCCTGGCCCTTTGATGTCTTTTCCCCAGACTCGCGCCCCGTCCACCGAACCAACAATAACAGCGCCTGAAATACAAGTTACCTATCATTTTCAACTATAATACTGAATGAAATGGACCTGATTACATATAATTATTTCATATAAAGGCTTGAAACCCAAAAATGGTTTATTACTGAACGAGGGCCCGCGCCCGCCTATATGGTTTTTCGTACAATTACGTACAAATACGTCTCTACGTCATCTGCCAAGTTTCATTACGATCCATTCAGTGGTTTTGCATGAAAGAATAACAAACATCTATCCATCCTTAGAAACATTAGCATTCATAATATTAGTAGGAAGTACACCGAGTCTCTCCTCATAAAGCCTAGGACCTGCTGTGGGTGGTAATGATGACACACCATTAGATTTGTAATGAATTCATGTCGGAAAGACAGGATAATATCTATCTACGTAGCTCATAATTGTGCCATTGCTCGTCTCGGGTCACCTCTTACAATGTGAGAGGTCTAGCCACATTCCACCATGTCTGTGGATTGTTGAACTCAATACACTTTCCAGAACTTTATATGGAACTCTTGGGTGTGCAGGTTTTAACACTGTATACCGACAGAATATTTGTTAATTCTTTTCATAAAGCATGTGGCATTTGCTTGTTATTGGTGTCATATAGTTTAAGACATTAACAGGTGTACACTCTTGTGTAATGTCAAAATTGTTGGTAAACCTTAAATAAGTAAAAATAAAATCACAATGTTTACCTCTACTTTGGCAAATGAAAATTTAAATGTGCGTGCAGTATTAGATCCTAGGACCTCACATTTTTTACCCTATTTTTCAAAGTCTAATGACATTTATTTCATCATAGAAACTAACAGCTGACCTTGAGCGCCCTGCGGCAACGGTCAGTGCTCAGGTATCAGACTTAGCTAGTAATAATAGGGAATGACCTACCATCTTCATATGCAATACATATTTTTTGGCCGTCAGATCCCCAAGCCATATTTGCTACTGTACTCTTGTTCCTATTATTTATCATTTCTTCATACCATGATCCCTGGGAAAAGTTAAAGAGTTTCCAATTAACTTTGTACAAAACTCTTAACTCAATCAAATTTCAGATTAACACCAAGTGACAAAACTAGTTGCGCAGTCACTATGGCTTGCTATGCCACTGTATATTGTACATTATGTTTTTATCCTATTTTAGTTTAATGGCTAAGTGCAGAGCTGTTAGCCGATGGCAAGATTAAACAATTAATGTGCAGTCAGTCTTGCCAACAACCAACAGAACCATTTTAAATGTTCAAGTTGGTAGTCAGGTATGTTATAGACATTATTGTATAATTTTAGAAGACTGGATATACACTAACCCTCCACCAAAGAGCAAAGATAATGTAAAGGTAAAGTAAGGAACCCCACAAAAGTGTATTTGTACCTTATAAAGCATCCACACAATAATGACACCATGTTCATCGCTTGTGGTTAATTTCTGGAACACTTCATTCCATATGGCTACACGAAGGGAACCAGTATGGCCTTCTAAGCTCAGATTCATTGAAAGATTCCCACCACCACTTGCTGTGGAATATATTTAAACAATAATTTTATGAGGTTGTTCTTCATTAGGCACAATGTAATAATCACAATTTAAACACAATTGAACCTGAGACTGCAATATATCATGACTTACTTATTCCAAAATGCTTACCAGACTCTAACTTCAATACTTTTAACATGCCATCTTCCCCACCTACGGCTATGTATCCAGACGAGCGATTCCATGATATGCAGGTCACATTGGATTGTTTTGGTATCGCTATCTGTAATATTTAACATAATAATTATATTTGACAATTTTACAGTTCAGATATTTCATCAGATATTTAAAAATGTTTAATTCTAAAAACATACCTTTTTGCTCATATAAATAAACATATTTTATTTGTTTGAAAGATTTGTTCAAACTGTCGGCCTCTTTTTACTTTTAGTTTTGACGAGATTTGACACAATATACTAAATAATAATGAGTTTACTCTTTTAGGCTTTTGCAATAATTTGAGGGATAAAGCAATTATTCTCCTTTTTTATTAATATTTTCCTTTATTTTTCTTCGTTCACAATGCTGTGTTTACATTTTTAAAACTTCGTTGCCAAGCCTTGCACTCGTTGCTATGGCCACAAATTACATTGGCCTTATCTATGTGTGTTGCTAAGCACGGATATACAGACAGCTTTAAAATATCACAGGCTACTTAGATCTGTCAGATATTTTCAATCAGTTGTACTTAAATAAGATTTGTACTCGATTCTAGAAATAGAAGACAGAGCTAAAAATAATATTGAATTCATGAACTGGTTAAGAGTAATAATTTTGTTGAAAATATTGAATATTGTGTTAAGTTTATTATAATGAAATATTATATTGATAATACATAATATAGTATAATTTAATATTTCACTTAAAAGATATCTCTTTTAATGACTATTAATCATTCACAATAATCACGTAACGTCACGTCAGTGATGAGAGAATTTTAATTTGATAGGCTCAGTAGGTACTGAGACTAAAAAATTGCGATGATTTGTGATAAAATAAGTTATGTATACGTTTTTCCACACAGTACTATGCTCTATGGGCTTATACTAATAATTTAAGTACTCTGGACAGATTGTCTTAGTGTTATTCTATGGATAGTCTCGACTGTTTGTTTCACTGTCAATCTGTCTATCGGTTGTCAAGTTAAAAAAATCATAATAATCGATCGATTTTCTTTAGTAAATTATATGAAATGTAAAAAATCGCCGAATATGTAATATATTAAGATTCCCAAATAAACATTCGATGTAGAGTTAATATCACACAAAATTATATGTTGGTTTAGTGTTGTATACATTTAAGTTCTCTTTAGTTTTGTACAATATTTTTGACCATTCGGCGAAATATTAAATCCGCAAAAATTCTGTTTAAAAGCATAAGAATGTTAGGAAGGAAACAAAGTCTAAAGGGCGAGGCGGTCCTTGCAGATTATGGACCTGAAGAATCATTGAATGAAAGTGCGGATATTGAGTGGGTGAATAAAGTAAGTTATTTTAATGTCCGATCGAAATAACTCAGTCATACTTGATATTTTTGGGTACAACTGTTGTGAAAATAATTATTGATATTTGGCCTCATCCATTTAGGGCTTTACATTTGTTTGTCACTAGTGGCCACCTAACGTCCTACCGACCGCGCCTACTATTACTTTTTCGATCGCTTACAATCGAGACAAGCTCAAAAATGGTTCAACACACCTAGTTTATTAAAACCCTTGAATTTTTAGGGAAAACCCCTTTTTCCATAAAGAACTTGCACTATGTGGTGAACATTTGCAATGAAACTTTACATTCCGTTCCAAAAATCAATACAACTTGCTTTTACAGGTATGGGTGAGAAGAATACTAAGATTCTGTGCCCTCATAAGTTTAGTATCTGTGTCCCTCAATACGCCAAAAACTTTCGAAAAATACCCATTTCTGCAAACAACAACATTTGCCATGGACTGCAGTGTCACCTTGTTATTTACTGCTGAGATGATTGCAAAGATGCACATTAGGGGAATTCTGAAGGTTTGTTTATATATCTGTTTCATCATTAATGATAAGGATAGGAAACATCAATTAGATAAATCAATCTATTGTTTCATTATTATTCGGGTTGTTACTTATATATAATCCATAATAAATGTGGAGAACTATATAATATAATAATTTTATTTGTATGAAACATGGGTACAAGATTTTAACATTATTAAAATCACCAAACTTCACTGCTTGAGGTGTGCAAAAATTTGAAACAATATTAAGCAATACAATAAATTTAATTACATTATATTATTATAATTATCTAAACATCAATTCAATATTTACTACACCATATATATTTATATATTATATATAATTTACATATATTATAGTAAACATTGGTCATTTTAGAATTGATTTAAACATAATACACTTTTTTATGTTGTTTTCAGGACATTTTAAAGTTCCAGTGAAATATTAAAAGTCCTAGTGAAAATTGCCATTGTAATGGATGTTGATTGTTGTTGTTTTTAATTTGACTAAAGTAGATGTTGATGGTCATAAAATGATATTGATAAGGTGAACTTAAATATTGTAAATCTGGGTGGCAGAGTTCGATTTGCAATGTCCTTGAGTACCCTGCATTATTTATTTTTCATATGTTATTTATTGTAGGCTGTTATACATTTCAGGGAGATGTTGCTTACTTAAAAGATCATTGGTGCCAATTTGATGCATCCATGGTGTTTCTACTGTGGGTGTCTGTCTTACTGCAGATGTTTGAATTAACTGGAATTGTGCCAAGATATAGCTACTTGAGTATACTCAGAGCGCCTCGTCCTTTAATAATGATAAGATTTCTGAGGGTATTTTTGAAGTTTTCCATGCCAAAATCTAGAATCAATCAGATCTTCAAGTAAGTTGATTTATTATTTCTCTTAAATAAAAAATATATATACATATGTAAATTTCGAGGTAAGAGATGTAGATAAAAATTAATTAAAATATTTTGTTTGCAGGAGATCAAGTCAGCAGATTTACAATGTGACTTTGTTCTTCTTATTTTTTATGTCTTTATACAGTCTGTTGGGGGTACAATTCTTTGGAGAACTAACTCACCATTGTGTTAGGAATACCACAAACCCAGAGTAAGTTGTTTGCTGTATTGTGATATCATCTGTTGGTTCCAAATTAATCAAATTCCATTCTATCTGTCATATTTTTCTATTTTATCCTTTTTGTTTCTATTCTTATTTAGTCTATATGTGTTTCAGTGAAATAACTATAAATTCACTAGCAATTCCTGATACGTTTTGCTCTCCAGAACCTAACTCAGGATATCAGTGTCCTTCTTCAATGAAGTGCATGAAATTAAAATTGTCCAAATATATAATGGGATTTAATGGATTTGAAGAATTCGGTAAGTATCCAGTCTTTAAAATTGTATGTTATTGTTTTTAATATGACAACTAAAGCAGTCTTTGACATTTTTTGATGATTCTGCGAAATCACATAAACTTTATATCATGTGGGCCTGTTTGTGCAAGTGTGTTTTAATAGTTTATTCCTTGTTACAGCTACAAGTTTATTTACTGTATACCAAGCATCTTCCCAGGAGGGCTGGGTCTTTATAATGTACCGAGCTATTGATTCCTTGCCAACATGGAGATCTGCTCTTTACTTTAGGTACCTGAAAAACCTTGTTTATTATGATAGCCAATTCCCATTTATTACATAATACTGAATAATCATTAATAATTAAAATAATACTTGCAGTACCATGATATTCTTTTTGGCATGGCTGGTGAAGAATGTGTTTATAGCAGTCATAACGGAGACTTTTAATGAGATAAGGGTTCAGTTCCAACAAATGTGGGGTGTGCGGAATCCTATAACTAAAAGCAGCACCACTCAGTTCTTTACAGGGGATGACAATTGTTGGAAACTTGTTACTATTGATGAAAATAAACATTCAGGTAAGCATATTACAACAAACAGACATGCGGAAAAGAAACTTAAAACAGATAGGGCTATTGCAACAACACATTCTTACGAAACATACAAACATGATGTTAGTAATCACAAAAGCGTTGAATAAACATCCATCTCGGTTAGAGGGTAATCCAAAAAGTATTTGATTATAACCTTATCGAAGTATAGTCAACCTGTACAAGTGCTTACTGATTCACAATGACATTACGTCTTTTTAGGTACTGCTCCTGAAATATTTCACAAAATGTTACGATCGGCGTACTTCAGGCTGTTGGTGATGGGCGTGGTGCTGGCCAACGGGGTTATCACTGCCACTATGAATTTCAAACATGATGATCATCCCCGAGATTTCTTTTATGAAAAATATTATTACATCGAGGTATGACACATTGTTGGTTATGCATTACATTGCTTCTAATTAATACAGTCTGTGCATAATAGGTCTTTTGACCCGCAACCGAAAAATAAAATGTAAAAGTACTTGTATTTTTATTTTACATTATTAAAATTATTTTAATCACGTAACTTGTAACTGAATGTTAAAAAAAATATGCAGGATGTTTAGTGATGTTATACTGACCGTGGTGGATACAGCCTGTTAACCAGAACACGGGTTTAGCAAAGCTTCTTGATGAAAACTTGTCTGTCCTTGTGACTGAGGAAACTTAGAGCATATTGTGCCCACCAATAAATTAATGAAACTTAAAATTGATTCTGTCCGTAGAGTTTGTCCGCCCTCTATCTATATATTGAGCAAAAAATAATAACTCCATTGCTATCGTAATTTTTACAGATTGCGTTTACAATATTTCTGGACCTGGAAGCATTGATCAAAATCTGGTGTTTAGGCTGGAAGGGCTACTTCAAGCACTCTGTTCATAAGTTTGAATTACTGCTGGCTATCGGGACTACGATTCATATAATACCTCAGTTATATATGTCTGCTTTCACATATTTCCAGGTAAACCGTAACTCATAATACGTCACCCTCGTTCTATGGTGTGTATATTACATTTCTCTGATCTTGATTCAACTTGTAAACACACCAGTGGATGAAAAGATCGCGGTTTTATCATAAATACTCTACTCTTCATTTCTCATAAACTACCACATTACACGTTATTTTGGGCGTAACACCTCCTCAATGTTACGCTATTCTCCTAAAAATGACTAAAAATAAAGTACTAAATAAGTTTGGCGGAGCCCTTGACAGAAGCAGAAGCTTTAGCACTATATTACAATACTAGTTTGTTACTATGTCGAAAATAAAACTTATTTGTACGAGCGCTCTTTAAACACAGAAAAATTCAATTAGTATTTTGACACACCAATTGATTACAAAATAACTCAAAATGAGAAACACGGATTTGCAGTAACTAACTTTAATATTTATACTTTCACCTTATAACAAACATGGCATGTAAGAGAAATAAATGTATATGTGATTATAAAATATATTATTTGTACAGGTGCTCCGTATAGTGAGATTAATAAAAGCGTCCCCATTGTTGGAAGGCTTCGTGTACAAGATCTTCGGGCCCGGCAAGAAGCTCGGCAGCCTCATCATATTCACCATGTGCTTGCTCATTATAAGCTCCTCCATTTCAATGCAACTCTTCTGTTTTTTATGCGAATTTACCAAGTTTGAAACATTTCCAGAGGTAATGCACGTTTTTATATTATTACGATAAGTTAAGATACAATCTTTTAATATTTAAACTTAGTAAAAGGTCTGTACTCCCCTTAATCGGCTCCACGACGGGAATCTTTAGAATAACCTATATGAGCTTCCCCCTCACACGGAAAACGATACTGTTTTTTGTCGTCGATATGAAGTTTGATAATTTTTAATTGAACAGATGCAGAAGTCAATCAGGCAACTAGGCGCCACTATATGCATTATACTACTATTATTGTTAGTTTTTACAGAGTGTCTCCTCTCTAAATCTCTGCTCATTATACTATTTCAGTACTAAAGGTTGAGTCAGGTAACCATTAACGACTCTGAATACGAGTAACAATATACTTACAGAGTTCATTGAACGTTTCTTTGCCCCTGTAATAACGAACTCTAGTAACACTATTAGTACTTTTAAGAAAAAATTATGATCAAGTTATATCGAATAACGTATGAATATTATAATAATATTTAAATTAATAGATTAGTAAATAAAATACAGTACATTTTACACAGAGCGGTATATATAGTGGTGGTTGTATTCCAGGCCTTCATGTCCATGTTTCAAATACTGACGCAAGAGGCTTGGGTGGAGGTGATGGACGAGACCATGGTGCGCACCAGCCAGACCCTCACTCCGCTGGTGGCCATATACTTCATACTCTATCACCTGTTTGTCACCCTGGTACGTAATACAGCTTTGCGTGACGTGGCATGGAAGGATCTTTCATGTATACTTGAGTATTCTCTACGATCCGATTCGCATGAGAGAAGGTGGAATATGCTCTAGTCGTCTTCAATTATGAGGAGAGATACAGGGCCGTTAAAGGGTGGAGACCAGAGACATTCTATTTTATGCTACGGTAGTTTGCAGTCGTTAGCGTGCTACGACGTAGACTAAAACACTCCGGGTGTTTTGACGAGGGGGCTTTAGGGGTATGTAAAAAGTTATGGAGTACAAATTTTAAACAAGATTTCCTCTCAGAAAAAAAGCATACACAACGAGATGCAATAATATCTAACGATACTAAAGCTTCGGTAAGTGTTGTTTAGCTATATCTATATTGTATCTCTATACCAGTGTCACAAAACTCCATACCGTGGCGTTATAACATCTATGGACGCAGGTTCTATAAACTCATGTAATACAATCTCCAAGCAGTATATACAAACTGTTAATATTTTAAAAGATGGAAGACGGTTTATTTTTTCATTTAAAAATTTTTAACAACCGTGTAATTTCGTACATAGAACATAGAGTATAGAGTTGACATATCTACGTTTATAAAATCATTGACTGACAGTATAAGGCGCCAAATTTAAATTATTATTAACACAAATAAATACAATTCCAGATAGTGCTCTCGCTTTTCGTAGCAGTCATCTTGGACAATCTAGAACTCGATGAGGACATAAAGAAGTTAAAGCAGCTGAGATACCGGCAACAAAGCGCAGAAATCAAGGAAAGTCTTCCGTTCCGCCTCAGGATATTTGAGAAGTTCCCTGACAGTCCGCAGATGACTAAGTTGCATAAGGTTCCTGGCGATTTCAATTTGCCAAAGGTAATTTAAAATTATTTTTACACAATAAAACGCATTAATTACAATTTACTACTGTTTTGTAAAAATAAAGGAATATTTAAATAAGTATAAAATAAACTACTATCTATATCTTCTAAAGGACAGGTGTTTGTCAAATTTCAAAATCAAAATTTCTGCTAACACATTAACCTTATTAGATGCGTGGATGGAATGCACGGAACGCGTATTATATTGATTCATTGTGTGAAACTCACGTTCGTAAGTCTATTGAAAATACCTACATGGAATAAAAGATTTTTGCCTTTGAAAAAAATAACCACAGATCGCTGGTTCAAATCTAACTCAAAGGAAAAAAAATTACGAGACAAGTTATTGATGATCTGTAATATAAGTTGCTGTAACTCATAAATGGCCAAGTGGGAGCTGGTACTATGTATAATATGTATTTTTTATGTTATATGTTACGTTATGTGTGATATACGAATTACATGTACGAACATGCGTAGAGGAGATGTTGTGTCGTGCAGGTGCGCGAGTCATTCATGCGGCAGTTCGTGTGCGAGGCGGAGGGCGAGGAGGAGGGCGCGGACACGTCGCGGCGCGCCTTCGAGTACATTGGCGCCAGCAAGATCGCCTTTCCCTACCGCAAGCGCTGCCTCGTGAAGACGCTGGTGGTCGCGCCGCCCTCGCAGCGGCCCAGCTCCGCGCTGCGCAGACACGTCGTGGCCTCCATCATCAAGTCAGACTCGACAATATATAAGAATGACAAGATAAATGAATAAGTAAAATGTCAAAAACATCCTTCTATCATGTCTTCTGTGCCAAATATAATTAGTCGATTAAATAAATAAAAATATCTTTGTTACGTCAAACAAATATATCTTCTTACGTGCGTACATCAGTATACATACACTTTTTTATTTTCATCGCATATGCTGTCTTTATTTCGTAATTATTATTTTATAATTTCGAGTTACATTTTTGTAGATCAATGTTTTTTTTTAATTCAATGTTTCATATTCATTTTTGTTTATTTCCTTTTTATTTATTTTATTTTTATTTTATTACAGGTTTAATATAGAACTGTCTCTGGTTTGAAATAAGGTAGATTTTTCTTC
>DWJZ01006040.1:0-13408 GCA_018249125.1 Asbolis capucinus
TGAATGTTACTTTATGTTATAAATTAGTTTACTATTGACCATTGACACGCAACATATTTTGTTTGTTATGGTGAAATTACTGATAAACATATAATTTCACATACACACTCAAATAGAAACGAGTATCGTAGTAGTCGAGTTATCTAGTACGATAAGATATCTTAACTCCCAGAAACTGAATACCAAAGTGTATGTGTGTGTCTATGTACGCATGTAAGAAATCATACTTCTTTGGCGTAACAAGATAAATATCTTTCAATAATATCTAACTTTCGCGTTATCCTATGTTGTTGAAAAAACGACACTAATAATAAAAAAAGGAACGACCACAATGTGAAAAAAAACGAAAATATCGACTAGCTAACTCGAGGGTGTCAATTTTTCATGGGGTTGTTCACGCGCATCGTAAAAAACACTAATTTTTCCCTAACGCGCCAAAAGAATTATAATTTAAAAAAAAAAAAAGTACGATTGAGTACTTTGAAGTCGTTATGGTAATTTATATCGTAATGTGCTAATGAGCGACTTAAAAAGTTACTAACGACTCTGAGTACTGCAGTATCGTTTATACTCCGTTTCAATTGCTATGACGGGTGATCAGACTGCAATAACAGAACAATTACTAGAAGTACGCAACATAATTAAATCTTGTTACGATTCTGTTCAATACTAAATCCTCGCGATCCTATTAAAGTTGTTAATAAGCTTCCCTTGACACGGATTTAGATAGGCAATCAAGATCATGGGCTATCTCAGATTCTCGATTGAATGTCCTTTATAATTTATAGAAGAGTCCCAGGACACGGCCAATAAACAAACTTTAGATTTCTAAGTCTTATTAGGGATGTATGGATTATTAGATTTTGTAGTGAGGTCACACTGTATGTACTAGTCCTAACAACATTATAAATGTGCGGACGGATATTTGTTACTCGTTCACGCAAAAACAACTCAACAAATTTGGATGAAATTTGGCACAGAGATTGATAGTGGAGTCACATATGATACTTTTTATCAACGTACCTACCAGGGCGAAGTCACAAGCTATAAGTGGTATGAATATAAACGAGTACGAAAGCATTATATTTATTAGCATAGCAACAATTGACATTAACAATTTATAACTTACGCATTTGAAAATTAATGCCCGAAATTCCAATAAACGAAATGGGACATCGACCCCGACTACGACCGACATCAACTCAACCAAACAGATAGTAAAAGTAATTAAAACAACAATTGTTGCTGTCATCTCTATGCAGATAGATGTGGCCAGTGTCCGCGGAAAGGTTATTGAGACGAAGGCCGTTAGACTTTAGTGTAATTGAGCTGTGATAGCTGAGTGTCCCAATTCGTTGATGGCATTTGGAAAGTAGAACTTCAATGATTAAAATAGAACTTGCATGACATATCTTGAGTTACGTCATTGTATTCCTTTATTTTTTTTTGTCTCAGCTTCAAAAAGCATAAAGATTAATTAATAATAAATTAATTTGTGTTATTTTGTACTTCTACGATATGAACTTTTACGATAATAAGATTACGTAATTGCATTAAAGATTAGCATCAAATACACAGGCTAAGGGAAACTTACAGTAAAATGAAAGTATTTTCTTTATTAATTTAATTTTATGTGGCATCATAGCGATTAGAGTCTTACTCGTATTTATTCCGTCGACTTACGCTATTTTATATACTTACCAAAAATTTCGTAAGTCAAAAACAAACTATATATGGATCTCTATATATATGTATATACATATTTTTTTGAGATATATACATAAAATGTGCTTATGTTTTTTTTATTGTGTTATTTCGTGGTCTATGAGGCTTTTGAAATGAATAGTAAATATACATATAATTGTGCATGCCACCGCGAAAAAATTTGTATGCGCGCTAATGTATGTATGATATTTGTATTTTTAATAGAATTTTTACCTATACAATTTGTACAAGAAGCACTTAAACGTATGTCCTTAAAATACAAAATAAAATAAAATTATTTTCAGTTTTCTTAAATACTCTGTGTCTTTCTCAGTCCTAAAATAATTTCATGTAAAAAATCAGCTTCGTTTACTTGTTAACAGTTAAATAAAAGTTCATTATTAGCCGGCAGGATGTGGCGCGTTTTAGCCACCTGTCTCCTGCTGGTGCTGCCAGCTACCAGCAAGGACCTGGCAGAGGTGGTCCAAACAGACGAGTTACCACAAGCCCAGGAACAAGATCTGCTCAACTATGATGATTATAACCCTTTCGGAGAAGAGGAAAATGGTAAATTAAAAGTTTTATTTATTTACAAATATCGTATAAGTATTCTATTTTTAAAGATGCACTGGTAGACTGGTTTGAATTTTCAAAGCTATGAGCGGTACCAGAAGTTTTGATTATCACTTGCTACGGTTCACCATCCTTTAGAGAATGTTGTGAGAAAACCTGTACTCCCGTGAATTCTCAAAGATGAGTGAAGTCCACCAATCCGCACTTGGTGCTGGTTGGATTTTTACGAAAAAAATTCTGAATCCATTTGAACGAAATTTGGCACAAAACTAGATTGTAATCTGGAATTACACATAGGCGACAAACCACGCGGGTGAAACGGCAGACAGAACCTAGTAAAGAAATATAAAAACCTACTTCCTCCTATCTACGAACATTTTTTATTATTTTTTTCAAAATATAATTAAAATATACTACACAAAATTGATAGTTCGAGTTCGTTAAAATTCCTGAATGCTTCGGTATATGAATAATAATGTGGTGTATTTATAATTTTTCTGCTGTAGTGGCAGAACGGGACTTCAGGATTTCCACCGTGAGTAAGTATCTTTCTTTGTTCTGTTATATTGAACAAGTTAGCCTAGCCTCTTAGTAGCTTGGTTATAGAGGTTGACTCCGCAGAAGGAGGGTTTGTTTTTTGATTGTTTGTATTTATTTATGTTTGTATGTATGTTCATTTCTTGGCACGCCCTTTAGCCCAAACGGCTGGAGAGATTTTGATATTAGTGTCGTCGAGTTCGTCAGAATCGTGTTAGTGACATAAGCTCATATAAATTTTCAAAATGGCGCAAATTGTTTTTTACTTTTTAATTTTTTATTTCTTACTTAAGCAATATGGATGTCAAATGAAAGACCTTAAAAAAACCTTTCAAAAATATATATTTTTTTACCTTAAATAAGTAAGAGCTAGACCACTTAAGGTTAATATCAATGTTTTAATACAAATTGTCAAAGACCGAACAAATAAGTTGCCGCAGTCGGGTTTTTTGTCCGAATTTTATTACTTTTTGTTTGAATCTATACTAATAATAAAACTGTAACAGGGTCAATTCTGAACATCAAGTATTTTTTGGAAAGGATGAGTTTGTTATCGATATAGAGAACAAACCCTTTTTTATGGATTTATTCTGTCTGTATTATCAAGCTTCACGCAAAAATCATTGGACAGATTTAGATGAACCTTGGTATAATCGAAGTTTAAAACCCGAAAATGATTATACGATAGGCTTTATCCCAGGAAATGGCTTTGTTCCCGCTGTAACAGAGCACCGAACTCTTCTTCCGAAGCGAAGCGAAGGCAATTTCTAGTGTTACTTACGAACTATTCTTTCGATCCCTACAGGTCCTCCAATATATAGAAGACCACTCAAGCAAGTCAACCGAGGTAATTATTTACAATTTACTTTTCAATTAGTTTGAAATAATAATTTTGCCAGTTTAAAAGTACTTTCGATTTTTTTTAACTGTTTTCAAAGCGTTAATTTACTACGACTGTAATTATTACGTTTTTTAATATATAATTGTATATATTATTCTCATCTTTATTAATTCCCGTGATTAAGTTAAAATATAAAAAAAATATTTTTATAGCGTATATTGAAATACTTTTATAAAAAAAATTTAAATATTTTTTATTGGATTACGCTGGCACGGCAGCACAGCTTTAGTACCGATCGTTAAACGGGCGATTTTCAATGTGGGTATGCAATAAACTAGCTAGACTGTGATATGATGGATGGTGTTTTCTTCACGTGACTTTGTTTTGGTACATCTAATACAAGCGACCTTCGTTATAGCGGAATGAGGGTATATCCATAGGCTTCTACGATAGTGGAAGAAAAGCGGCGCGGGTGGGCTCAGAGAGCAGTCTGCATATTACCCAGATTTGGACAAATTTTTAGAAGTCGGATTTAACCGACGTGGTGATGCCGATTATGAAAATATTGAGGGTACTTGAAATTTGTGCCTTGTGCGAACTACCCACGACTCGGAGAATTGTACAGCGAGAGTATTTATATGTTTATTTATTCATTTGTACGACACTGTTTCCGATGTGCAACAAGCAAAATCTTATTGGTTTATTGACTGGCCTGTTGGTCTAGTGGTAAGAGAATCTGACTGCTAGGTCGTAGGTCGCGGGTTCAACCTTAATTTCACCAACTTTTATCCTTTTTTTGCATAACAGAAACAGTTCCACCATCTGTGAAGTGTGTTGACGTCGGACGCTCCTGGTCGGACGGTGATTCCTGGAAACGAGACAACTGCACCCTCTGCCAATGTTCCTTGGGCCGTGTGAACTGTTCCGTAGTGCCTTCCTGTCTTTTAAGTACGTTTTACTTAGGCATCACAAGTTATATATTTTTACCCCCAACCCTTTAACCAACTTCAATCACCTACGATCCCCCTCTTCAAAGCTCTTCACGAAAAAAAAAATCGCTTATGTTTTTTTGAAAAGTTCTATTCTATCTCAGTATTCGTTATTTCTATCATTACATCAAAATCAGTGCAGCATTTTAGGCGTGAAACGGTCATTGACAGACAAACTGTCGCATTTATAATATTAGTACGATACATGCATACAGTTCATCAAACTTTTCTGATTATCAGGTCCAAGCACTAGTCGACCTGTCATCGTATCAGTTGCACCCACTACTGCAGTCCGGGGTATCCCTGGACCACCAGGAGACAATGGCCCATCTGGACCACCCGGAGTGCCAGGGGTCAACGGTGTACCAGGAGCACCTGGAGTCCCTGGCTCTTATGGCGCTATGCCTGACGTGAGATATAATCCTTCTTGATACCAGTAAGAGATGAATGAATAGGCTTCTTCTAAGTTACCCTTTACGACTACATAGCTTACCATCAGGTGTGATTGTATTCAAGTATTACCTTAAAATATGTAAAAAAAGGGATAGCCTAGTGGTTAAGAATTTGGCCTCCTACTTGAGGAGTCCGGGTTCGAATTCGTGAGGGGGGGAATTCTGATTTTTCGGAGTTATGTCCGTTTAAAGCATTTAAATGTCACTCGCTTTGACGGTGAAGGAAGACATCGTGAAGAAACTTGCATGCTGGGGAGTTTGCAAAACTTAAGCGTGTGTGAAGTTTGCCAATCCGCACTTGGCCAGCGTGGTGGACTATGACCTTAACCTTTTCATTCAGAGAAGAGCCCTGTGCTCAATGGTGGGTTGTGATGGGTTTAGATGAGATGATGATGTAAAAAACTACGTCATGTATAATTTATAACAGGTACATGATGCCAGTCATCTATTGATTCTGTTTTAGAATACTCCAATTAGTAAAATAATTTTTATCTACATATACTAATACGTAAAATTAAAATTAGCATATTCAAAAACTTAGGAAATAAACATTATATATATACATAATGTTCTGTCGGTCTAGTAGTTAGTAAACCTGTCTACTAAGCTGGAGGGTTTGAGTTCGATCCCCACCCAGAACTAACTTTTCTCTGATGGACAGGAATTTATTTATTTTATTTTAATCAGAATTAGTTAACCCTTGATGTCGATGCCACCTGATGGAAAGTGGCGATGATGTCTAAGGTTTGTGCTGTGTCTGGATGAAATAAAAATAAGTTTGTATTTATTACAAAAAGTGGATGTATTGCCTGCTATACTCATAGTATGGTGATCACATAACTGATCACCATAGTACAAGCTAAATCTTAGTTTGGGAGGATATTGATTTGACAGTAATGTTTTTATTAAAAGGTAAACGCTTATCTGGCTCAATTGGCTGCAACATCTGGTGGAGACAAAGGTCCAGCCTTCGATCCCTATCATTACATGCAGGCGTCTGTTGGTTCTCCAGGAATTAGAGGAATACCAGGTATGTCACTTGTCTATAAGTCAAACCGTTATCCAGTATAAAAATCCATCTGTGCCTTTACACAATTTTTATTACAGGACCTCAAGGCCCACCTGGACCTCAAGGTTTTCAAGGACCCCGAGGAGAGCCTGGAGAGCCAGGTCTTCCTGGACCCCTAGGACCACAAGGCGAGCGGGGACCACCAGGAGTGCCAGGGAAAGATGTAAGATTTATTTATCTTATTTATTTATTAGGTGGCAAATTAAGTGGCAGTGTAGTCTGAGGTGACCTTGATTCAACCCTGATCAATGTTGTTCTAAAGACATTAAGATCTAATGAGGGCACATACTTTGGAAACTTATTTCATTCCTTCCTGATACACATTATCAAGGACGAATCGAATCGTTGTTTGTACCTGCCTCTCTTCAACGACAGGACAGTAATTGAAACGTGAAATTCCTGTGCCCATTTTCCAAAATATACCTTCTACAATACATTCATGTAAGTCCATGTTGGGTTTGAAAGTTCATCTCAACCAATCAGGTTCACTGCGCAGCCATCCCACGACGTCTTTGCTGGTGCGTCGTGAGTATGTTCTGAACAAAATGGAACATTTTTTAAAACATCATGTGTTTATATGGATCCTATATTCCTGGATATTAACTCTATGGTGGTAGGTATTACACATTGTGTGGTATTATACAATTCGGGAATTATAGTTCAATAGCCTAGCAACATGTACATAATTAGCTGCTTCTTTAGATCACTTATTCTGTTTATGATTAAATCCATATAAAATTATGGGAATATACGCTATTTTGCTCGATGTACTGGATGAAAGTTCCTTTACTAATTAGTCTGTTACTATATTTTAAACAATTCACATTCGTTGAACGAAAGTGAAATTCGACATGTTTATTTATTTAAAATTTTATTGTACCAAAATATTGTGGTACAAAATAACACTAAATGTATTTTCTACCAGTCAACCTTTTGATGTAAACAGAAATCAGCGAAGACGGTATCATGAGAAGGTAATTAACCTTAAAAGTTACGACCTTAAGAAAAAGAGAAAAATAAAAGAAAAAAGAAATAATAAAAAGGATATTCAAAAAAAAAAAAAATGACAAATAAACATATGTATGTAAAAATAAAGGTAACATAAATTAATTAATGATACGAGAAATGAATCAATTAAAGGCATTAATGAATACATAAATCATTTAAGGGAGTTTCAAACTTACAAAGTTAGCATACTTACTGGCGATGTGAATCACATTTGTTACATTTTTGCAGATAATAAGCAATAATTTTGTATTTGAAGGACTGTCTGCTGCCAATTTTCCTTATCTCTTCCGGAAGAGCATTCCAGAGCCGAATAGCTTGAATGACGAAGGAGTTTGACATGAATCCATGTTAACTTTACAAAATAAACGTTCTTTTCATTTTCAGGGTGCTCCAGGCGAAGACGGTGATCCAGGAACAGCAGGTGCTGCCGGGCAGCCAGGACCAAGAGGGCTACCAGGTGTTCCGGGAATTCAAGGTTTAAAAGGTCATCGTGGATTTGATGGCAAGGACGGGGCTAAAGGGGAACAAGGTTTGCCAGGTGAAAAAGGCCCAACTGGACTGCCTGGAGCTATGGGGCCTCCAGGACCTGTCGTAAGAACCATATTTATTAAATACTAACAAATTTACCGTTTAGTTAAGTATTTTATAATTGATCATCCTGTGAAATACTATTACACACTTTCTATACACAAAGACTTCGAAAGAGTGAGATACTCAATTTTTCAAAAAAATGTGAGCATATGTTGATAAGACTAAAATTATGTACATTGTCTTTTAGAATGTTTAAATTCGACTCATAGCTGGGTCTTAATCAGTACTAATACTCTAAGGAAACTCAAATCATCACAATGACGATTTCACAATATGAATCCCTATATTAAAAGTGTTTAGATTTTGAGGTAATTGTTGGTTTTCAGGGCCCTATCGGTTCTAGAGGTGAACGTGGTCGGGAAGGACCCCCTGGGGGACCTGGTATTCGTGGAGTTGACGGAGCGCCAGGGGCACCAGGTTTAATGGTATGTTTAATTTTTTTCTAGAAAATATAGGAAAGTGTTAGCCTGTGATTTTAAGTACAAAAAACAGCGTCCAAAAGAATTATTGGCGCAGGAACATAACGTTTCTTCATCAACTCTCGGTATAACAGAAATTTAAAATTCATACGAGGAAAAATAATACAAGCAATATTACAATATTATAGGGTAACGTTGGTAAGCCTGGTGCACCTGGATTCCCAGGCTCTCCTGGCATAAAAGGAGAGCAAGGGATACAGGGAGCTAAAGGTAGCCAGGGCATGCAAGGACCACGGGGTGAGGCTGGTCGACCGGGACAACCTGGAGAGGTGGGAGCACCAGGTTTGGCAGGACGAGATGGTACACCTGGAGAAAAAGGCGTTACAGGACAGCCAGGTCCAGCTGGCCCTCAAGGATTCCCAGGGCCGAGAGGTGCACCTGGAGTTGCTGGAGAATCAGGACTGCAAGGCATAAAAGGAGTACCGGTTAGTATACTTGGAATAACTTTTTCTGTAATAGTTTACTTTCTCAATCTAAAAATAATTTTACGTTGTAAGTATGTAAGCTTTCTGTAGTTCTCTATAATTGGTTACAAAGCATGTAAGTATCATACTTTTGTTGAGTGTTTAAAATTCATACCGGTAAAATAAGTCAGAATAGATTACTATGTACTGATTCTGACTGTGTTCTTGGTAATTTCTTTAAAAATTTAACTTACTTTCATTCTTGTTAATTTCTGTCAGGGTCAACCTGGTGAAAGGGGTTTAAAAGGTGATGCGGGAGTACGAGGCGAAATAGGTGCTCCAGGACCTCGAGGTCTACCAGGAACAGTAGGTGCGGAAGGTAAACGTGGTAAGAGAGGTTTGCGCGGTCCAGCTGGGAACGTTGGTCCTCAAGGAGACAGAGGTTCACAAGGAATGAGAGGTATGCCCGGAGCAGACGGGCCCATGGGCGCAAAAGGACAACCTGGAGAAAGAGGAGGTGCTGGATTACCTGGTCTCAAAGGAAGTTCCGGAGATCCTGGAAGGCCTGGTCCTCAAGGATTGCCAGGACAAAGAGGAATTATTGGTAGACCGGGAATGACAGGAAAGTCTGGACCGCCTGGAGAAAGAGGTATACCCGGGGCAGATGGAAGACCTGGTGAGCAAGGGTCTCAAGGTCTTCAAGGTGCACCTGGTCTTATGGGCAGTCCAGGAGAACGAGGGCTACAGGTACTCATTCGATTTATACAAACACCAATGACGAATAAATAAGTTTGATTTCAGTTATATAAACGAGCAGTCTTATAGGACCCAATGTGCGTTTCGTTATGAAGTTGTTAACCTATTCTGTACTTGCAAAGTATGTCACATTTAAATATTACCTGTTCCGTATTCTGATTTTCATTTTGTCCACGTTATAATGCCATGAAAAAAATCGCATTTTAGGGAGAGTCCGGTAAAGATGGAGATATTGGACAGCCTGGTCCACAAGGCCCAAAAGGTGATGCTGGAAGAGATGGATCTCCTGGAGTTCAAGGAGCACAGGGACCCGTAGGACCTGCTGGTGAGAGAGGATCCCAGGGCGCTCCTGGGCCAACTGGTTTCCCGGTAAGTATATCGGATTCTTCCTAATCCTCCATCTCACTAAAGTAATTTCTTGTTAAGATAAAATAAAGTATTTTGCAGTGACTTTACAGTAACTATATATATATTTTCAATTTTAGGGTATGCCTGGAGCGGCAGGTTTACCTGGCTCGCCTGGCAAGGAGGGTGAACCGGGTATCGCCGGTCCGGCCGGTCCACCAGGGCCAACAGGACCCCGAGGTGAACGAGGATTTACGGGTGAACGAGGCATACCAGGATTGACAGGAACGCCAGGTGAAAAGGGAGAATCTGGAGCTCAAGGAGCAGATGGACCACCGGTACCATCCCGTTTTAATTACCTTAAAATCATGGGAAAATCTTTTAAAATTTTCAGCTGGAATGTTTTTTTGTAACTTTGCATATACCTTGATGTCCTGGAGATAAATCGAAGACGATAATTTACTAGTTAGCGTTCTTATACGCCTTTACAGTCCACATGTCACAGCTCAGGAAAAATATTTTATCACTACTCATTTTGCATATATTTTTCAGCTGGATTTTTTAGTCTTTAACTCATCCAAACTAAAACATTTGTATGCATTAGGTAGTGAATTAATTGATTAATAATTTTTTATGTCTCTGACACTATGTATTATTATCATTATAGGGTCCTGAAGGCCCAAGAGGAAGTAAAGGTCACCCAGGTCCTCTTGGCGCTATGGGGTTGCCTGGTCCTCGTGGTATGTCAGGCATACCTGGAGAGAAAGGTGAACGTGGCGCAATGGGTCCTCAAGGCAATGAAGGACCACCAGGTAATGTTGCTCATTTTAAAGTGGTAATTAAAATACAGTAAAATTATGTACAGCCATTCGATTATATACTAATATCACTTAGGTGTCCTTTACTTCGTCTCTCTTAATATTTTTTCTATCAGTCTGCATGGGAGATGTGTGCTAAAGTAAGGCCTTCACAGTCATGAGGAGGGAGCAGGAGCTCAGTATAGGGCTGATACCAAGATGATGACTTGATGCCAAGGCAAACCCTTTCCTTTAAAATTACTTGTTTTCTATAGGTCGTCAAGGTGACCAAGGACCTCAAGGTCCTGTTGGACCAACGGGGCCTCCTGGAGAACCTGCAGAGAGAGGAGAACCTGGCACCCCTGGTATTCCTGGAGAATCTGGTGCCCCAGGGTCAATTGGCGAACGAGGCCAACCTGGTCTTCAGGGGTCCCCTGGATTGCCCGGGTCACCAGGACTGACTGGCATGCCGGGGTTAAAAGGAGATAGAGGATATATCGGCTCTAAAGGATCACAGGGAGCTCCTGGCAGCCCAGGTAAAAAAAACTATATCTATATATAAATAAATAAAATAAATATCTTTGTGGGTCGTCCAAAGATATTTATTTATTTATATATATTCTTTCTTTTAATCAGTAAAGATTCAAGATTTTTTTTATAATATGTTGTACGTAATTGGATAGTTAACATTGAAATACAATTGGAGCATCAAAATCAACTAAGGCTCTGGCCCCACAAATACTTGTCAATAATGTCTGTTCTGGTCTGAAACTCTGAACTCAAAACTCTTTAGCAAAAAACTATAGAAATAAAATTGTGTAAAAAAATATCAAGTTCTAGAAACAGTTGAAGAGGAGACTCAAACCATTAATAAACATTTCGCTTTACACAACAATAAACGAATAAAATAACAATAGTACGAAGTATTTATTTGAATACATAACGTACATAAAAATTGTATTTAAAATATATACATAATTACAATACATAGATAAACAGGTGATGTTATCATATTACACAGAAGAATTCAAAATGTCTTCCAGGTCGTCCCGGTGAAATGGGGATGCGTGGCTTACCCGGGCTTATGGGAGCAAAGGGCGGTAGAGGTGAACACGGCGCCAAAGGAGATATTGGACTTGCTGGCTTGCCCGGTCGACCTGGAGAAATGGGACCACCGGTAAGATGTTCATCACATCACTAAAAGAGAATGTATTCAAATTTATGTTTAAAGTTATCGATATCGAATCAACCTTGTAGGTGTCATCACTGTAGGGGTAAGACTGTAGGCGTAGATATGGGCTAGCTGTATGAGACCAACCGACACGTACTATTTGACTCCGATGTCTATCGAAAGCTGTAGGAGTGGAATAGTTTTATTGAGCAAGCAACTTATATTTATACTCCCGGCTACATCCATCGAGGACCAATCAAATGAAATGTTAAATTCAAAACCGACAAAATTACAAAGTTTTTAACCAATAAAATAAGAGGATAAAATGTTAAAATTTATTTACTAAATGTTAAATTATATTTTGAGGATAAATAAATAATAAATAAAATTTTCGCCTTGGTTCGACTCTGGTCGTGTGAGTTCGGCTCGCGCGAGGCATTATAAATATTTCTAAGAGCCCCGCGCGATAATTCACAAGGTGTTGGCGACTCGGAATAGATATCGCTCCAGTGGCTCCAGTTTCCAGCTAGCGACGGCGAAGTGTAGGTCATATCGGTCGGCGTGTGAAGCTAATAGAAATTATTCGGCTGCATCTTGTTTCTAACTAGATAATGTCTACTTATATGTATGTTGTGCATTAATACCATCGCGGTGTTGTATTATTTTTTAATCGATGCTACTGGTGATGGTGATATAGCCGGGGGTACATATAGATATATATTTATATTCTGTACTACTGCACTGGTAGCTGCAATCTTTTTTCTGTCTATGCTTCTATTAGCATTTCTACATATTATTATGTACTTCCTATACATTAAGAAATATAAAATTTCACAGGGTCCGCAAGGTAGTCCAGGAGCAGCTGGTACACCAGGTATTCCGGGTGCTAAAGGAGCGACTGGTGACGCGGGTAGACCGGGACCAGTTGGACCTCAAGGTCTTACGGGGGCTCCGGGGCTAGAGGGACCTAAGGGTGAACGAGGCAGTGAGGGTGATCTTGGACCTCAAGGACCCATTGGTGCTCCGGGACCTGCTGGGGAAAGGGGACCAAGTGGCTTACCGGGCTTAGTGGGACCTACGGGACCACAAGGGCCAAGAGGACAACAGGTAATACGAACAGAAAAGGATTATGACATGGACATTAAAGGATGGTTTCTCCGAAAACTATTACTTACTTACATTTCGATATACTTTTTAGCTCGTCATATTGCTTCAAACAATCAATTTTAAGCCAATATTTGGAATACCTGCGATCAATGGAACTATGTCGATATATCGTCCTAGTTAAATATACATAATAATATTTGGTGTCGTTCCAACCTTTCAACTTTTTTTTAAAGGGTGAAGCTGGAGCTCCTGGGAAGCCTGGATCTGATGGGTCGCCAGGACCAATAGGCAGTCCAGGACTCCAAGGTGCACCTGGGCCTATGGGAGAATCAGGGCCAGAAGGTCGCCCAGGGAAATTGGGGCAGCCGGGGATACCTGGACGACAGGGCGATAAGGGACCCACCGGGGCACCTGGCGTTTCGGGCCCCACAGGACCGCCTGGCTTACAAGTGAGTCTTATTCTATTTCTTTATTTTACCCAGTTTGTGTTATTGCTCTATAAGTAAGTTGTTTAGCTAATTTTAGTAAAAAATATTTTTTTTTCTTTCTGATATGATATGCCAGATTTTGATGCATTTAAAAGAA
>DWJZ01006041.1:0-13404 GCA_018249125.1 Asbolis capucinus
TGTTTATCAGTTATCTGATCACCATAGCACAAGCTAACGCTTAGTTTGGGTTCAGATGGCCGTGTGTGAGTTGTCCAGAGATATTATTATTATTTTTCGATCGCAATGTGCGACAATACTTGCGAAATCCTAGCAACCTCTAGCGTAACGTATAGGTGAGTAGACTTTAGTTGCGACAACGTAGAGCCAGGAAGTCGCAGCGTGATGCGATTTTTCATGTCGTACTTACCGCTCAGTGTGAACGGACTCTAACACGCTATTTGCTGAGTTACAGACAAAAGTCATACCCTTTTGTCAGTTGCTTTCCATAAAGTTACAGTGGCCTTTTTCACGGCATCAAAAGCGAACCCTAGTTTGTAGTTTCGGAAAAAAAAAGATTTAGGTTAGGAAACATTTACTTTTAGTAAAATTAAGGCTTGGATGTCAAAGTGGCGGAATGTGTGCATTACAGTGACTTATCAAACGTTCCCGGAGCTTTTAGCGATATCTTTTTACTTCCATTTGTTAGCATGTGAAAAAAGTATTTAAAGCGTTAATACGAACTGCAATTTTACTGCGTTTCCAGTAAATACTTTTTACTCTTTTTTGAGAAATGTATACGTGTCTGTGAGTTGTAAAACAGGAGTGCTTGTGTTCTGCATCTCAGGAACATTATAAATTACATTCTACCATTTTTACATTTTGTATTTGCGTCTAGCTCAATACATGTTGTAATCCAAGTCTGAAATAAAAAAATAACCTTTAAATACTCGTTGCAATGAAAAATTGCTGTGTTACTATACCTAATAGTTCGGGTGAACCTTTAGTGAATTAATTCAGATCTTCGTCTACGTCCCGTTAATGTCTTCGTCTGCGATCGTCGCCCGCAATTGTAAGCAATAATTTGTCACGGAGTCCCAATCGAAGGCTTGGTCGTGCCGTTACGAAGGAATTATACACAAACAAAATTTTTACTTAAGAAATTACCTACAGGCATACCATAACTCGAGATGCTTTCAGCTCCGTGTAACGGAATACCAACTGTCGTCTACTAAGTTCGTTCGTAGTTTCTTTATCAAAATGAGTTACTTAGAAGAGAGTAATAAACTCTCTCTCTGCGTTTGTTTGTCGTGATTTTACGCAGAGATGGGAAAAGTGCAATAAGTAGATGCCTAGGAGCTATTGTTTCATTTGAACCGGGGTGGGGTTAAAGTGTGAGGCGTGCGAAAATGCACCCAACAGCACATAGCCTGTTATAGTTAGTTCAGTTGGTTCATGGTGTATGGCATATTAAGCAATCTGTATAGAAGCTGCTTCCATTAAATCGATTGAATTCGTCGTCACAACCTTCTGTTTAAATAAGAGTTCTGTTTTTAAAATTTGTATTTTTTTTCCGTTTAGCGTGTGACGTCTTTGTTAGACGTGCCGTTGGTGCAGCTTTTTTGCGTTTCAAATTCTCACTGCTAGCTAGTGTTAAGCGTAATTTAATTTGTCAGTATTTATAAGCAACACTTTAAAATACACGCACGTGCTAAATGTAAGTGCAACTTTGTCCAAGATAGGTAGGAGTTGGGAAAAATCTTCAAGACTAGTTCCGTGGAAAGTAATAAAGTAAAATGTTTGGGTAAAATAGAAAGCAGAGTATAGTCTGTATTTTTAAATATTGTTCAAAAATGTTCATAGGAAGCTTTAGTAGAAGGAAGTATTAAGATGCTGAATAAAACCACATTCTCAATTCAATCCTTACTAATTTATGTAACATGACTAAAGTAAGTACACATAAGCTACTTGCTATATTTATCTGAAAGTACAACCAGTCCTTAAGTTAACAGATTTCCTATTTGAACAGCGAACACGTCCGGTCGACATATAATTTTTATAATAGAACAAAAGGAAAAAACAATGCGTTCGCCGAGACACAACCAGAGTCACAACACAACACAAGCTTATGTATGATTGAACGCATAAGAATGTGGGGCTCGAAACACCACAAGCGAGACGAACCGATACGAGGGAACGAGACGACACCATCGCAATTACCTCGTGAGATTGTTGAATAAATTTACATTCAGTTGATTGAAATAATAATGAAATTGCTACGGCACACTCCGTAGCTTCGTATGCGATATTTAAATTAATAATAAAATCATAATGTTATACAAATCGTGCATATGATACGCCGTCATCTCTATGATAATTACATTCTTTATTACCGTATTTCGTTCTGAATGTTCAAATTCGAATGGAGCCCCTTATCCATTCAAGATGTGTATTTTAAACAATTCTTCTCGAGTCCTCGATGAAAACGACTAAATGTGTGCGTTTATTATTTTTGCTGGGGTTGTTTTATTACAATTTCGATGAGAAACGTAATGAAATATAAGCGGGACGAATGTAAAAGGGCGTAATGTAGCTCATTAGGTATGTGATATTATTGTATGTTAATGAAATGTTTCAAAGAACTATACATTAACCTTTTATAAATGTTGGTATAATTATAAAGAAATCTGATAAAGTGAAAATAATTTTGCAACTAAACTAACTTTTTTTTCGACTTTGTAACACATTGAAATTGCGCTAAATATTATAATTACCTTTAGTGCACTTGATATTGTAAATTTCGAACTACACATAAAACGTACTCTGGATATGATAATATTAAAACGAATGTGTTGCAGCATATGAAGCGGCATCCGTCCCTACCCGATGGGGGGCGTCGATTCCTAAGGAAATATTTCCAAGGCACACAATTCTACACTTTCCAGAAAATCAGAATAAGTTAAAACGGTATACCTATCTACACTTGATCGATAACCTTGAACGGTGAATGTTTTTTCGTTGAAAGCTTTAAAATGTATTTTATTTTGTATGAAATTGACAACAACTCGGAGAATTTCCGAAGTATAATATTGTGATGAACACAAGAAAAATATATCTTACATTGACGGATTAAAAGTAGGTAATGACCCTGTGTGCTAAGGGGACTGCCGGGTTCAGTTCTCGGGTCAGAAGTTGTAAAACAATGTCTTGCATTTGGAAAAAATTAATAAAAAAAATTCAAATTTCGTCAATACACTTGTCCATTATTGAACACAGTATTTATTACGACTTGGTTTGCTAGTAAAATAGTTCACTTTGAACTTCTAACAAATAAAATGTAACTATTAAATTCATATACACACAAGTTAACGTCATAACTAAGCCGATAATTCATTTACTAGCCCTAAATCCAATTATTTTCAGCGTACACAACATATTTTATCCCACCGGAAATCGAACTCGGACCCTTAACAGGCGGACGGTTTGCTATCTATTGGAGTTATTGCTTGCAAACTCACTTAATTGTATTAATATTGGGTACACTCGAACTATACTACTATACAATACTAAATGAGAATTGTAAGTCATCTTAGGTTTACAAAAATGATGCTTTTTACAATATACACCTTTTTTAAATGGCTGCAAGTCATTGATCTACTACTGAGACCTAAAGCATACTCCACCACGCTGATCCAATGGAGATTGGTGGAGGGGTTAATGGCCAACTCAAGTGTCGAAGTTTTTATGCTATCCGAAGGCCTCTGTAGTGGCCTAACGATGACTATCTAACGAAAACAACCAGGAACGGCGGCTTACTTGCCCGCGCTCATGAAATTTTTGCCAACGGCGGTCACCCATCCCCCTAACGACCGCGCTGCTTCAATTTTCAGTCGCCTACAATCAGTGTACTATTAATCAAATATTTATAATTATAATAAAAATATTGATTTGCTTTACGAGTTTATTTTGCGACCATGTCATTCAAGATATTGTAGATACATTCGAGCTGTGTTTCATCGATTAGCTGAGTTTCATAGGCGACGTTTGCATGAGTTTCATGTCAACTTCAATACACAGTCATATATTTCAGTTGGACGGGTAGCGGTGATGATTGAGCCAAAGCAGCTTGCGACGGAATCCGACTTGATTTTTCCACGAAACGCCTACAAAGATATTTATTCTTGTATTTTTACTTAGTATTTTATATTAAAAATTTTGCAATATCTTACTTGTGCAAATAAAAAAACCATTTCTAGCTATTGAATTTAAAAAGTTAGTAGTGTAATTCATCTTTTAACTGTGGATATTGTAGTTTTCTATCCTACTAATATTATAAATGCGAGTATGTAAGGATGGAGGAATAAATCCGTAGGTAGACGGAAGTACGTTCCTCTTTGACGCAAAAAAATCAGAACGAATCTGAACGAAATTTAGCACGGAGATAGATCTGAGTCTGAATTAAAATATAAGATACTTTTTATTAATGCACCTACTAGGCGGGCGAAGCCGCAGGCAACAACTAATCTAAAATAGAGGGGTAATATGTTTAAAGACGTTGGTTACTATAACATACTTGCAAACTAATTGAAACTTATCCAAAATGAAATCACAAAAGCAAATTTCCGCAGTCTGTCCCAAGCAATCTGTTACGTGCACATTAGTTGAAACTGTGCTATGAACACATCTAAAGGGATGACATTAGGTATGTAGGGTGGAGAGAACGTCTAGACGACGCCAAGTCGCGATGTCAAAGTTCAACAACTGATACACGTGCAGCGGTGTCTTCACACGAAACACACATCCTTGACCTTACCCAACGAGTCAACAGACGACCCGCCGGACATCGGGAACTATTCGAACAGAAAAATCGGGTGAGTCGGCGACGGGAAGGTGAGATCCGTCCATTGAGACGTGGCCTTCGGTACGGTTGCGAGTGTAAGGGACGAGGGGTCTGCGTGAGTCGGCGCAGATGTCGCGGGCGACCCTGACCTAGCTCAAGAGCTGGGCGGGTCACGTGCCGGGCGGGAGGGTAGCTCTCAGGGCGTTCACCTTGAGACGTACGACATAAGCGACCGCGGAATTCGTCGACCGCCCGCTGAATCGACACTTCTTTTTATCTCTCTTTTACGTTAGCCTTGAAATTTGATCTGAATTAGATTTAATCTTTTCTCACTGCGGCTTCTTCCTTACGTACAAAATCAAAGAAAAACGTTACTGCTGGACTCAGATTCTTTACTGATCGTTCCTTACAACAGAATCTCTGTAAGCGGTTTAAGTAATCATTAACGAGTTTCTGAGTGCGGCAACTGGTCTGTTTAATGATAATGAAATACAGTGGTTGTTAAATGTTGAATGTGTAATTTATAAAATGTAATTTTGTAATTCCTTGTATCACAAAATACGATGCCAGCTCATAATTATGTAAATTAGTATTGTAATAAATTGTTTAGATTCATGTAGTTACGTGATACGTCGAAACGTCGACGTAAACGATAGTCGTTTACTGCATTATTTCCTTTTATTCATTTGAACTTATTATGAAAATAAGTCTTAACACGAATCATTGCATTTTTTCAGTGCAAGTAAGTATTGCGTGGGAAGGTTTGTTTTAAAAAACCGATCTCAGACTAAGAGTGCATTTCAAGAGTCGATTATTTATTAGATTATTACATTAACAAGGATTCCTGTAACTAATCGCTAGTATATTTCTTGGCTGGTTTTAGTAAGGAATGGAATCCAAAACAATGTTTTTCAGTAACAGCTGATCTGACTTAATGCTAAATTTTGTGTTTTCATGAATCGGTCCCAATTAAAACAGTTCATTTAAACAAGGCAGTCACTTACACACTCATACCCCCGAAGGTTCACCTATGGGGGTTACACGAACGACTCATACAACACACAATTTATCTGACACAAATACCAACGTTCAGGAATTGAACCTGGGACCGCTTGCTACCAACTACACAGCGTCTACAGTGCTGGATAACAAAACAATGAACAGAATCAGTTTACTGCTAACAGCTGTAATCTGAAGTGGCTTAAGGCAAGGTGTGAGAGTCTATCTACATACATATGTATATACTGACCTAACTTAAATGGTGTGCCAAGATTATTCAAGCCCAACAAATCTCTTCTGTTGAATACTTTAATAATTATACCATTAAGCCCACTGGAATAAGTAATCCTTTAATATACACTGGAGCAGCGTGGCAGAGCATGCTGTAGGCCTTCACAAGCAGGCGAAGAGACCCGTATATAATACGATCATGATTATTTTCCCCTCATAGGTCAAAATTTCCGAAACGCTAGAAAAAAATATTTACTTTTGCCCTTAAACTTTTGAGAATTTCATCGTAATAAAAAGTAGTCTGTGGTCCTTCTAAGATTCTAGTCTACCTTCATACAATTTTTTATCGAAATCGGTTCAGTGGTTAAATCAAGAAAGCGTAACAAACAGACAGAGTTACTGTCGCAGTTACTTAATTATATTAGTGAGGGTGTATTAGAAGATATAATGACACAGTAGGTATAAAAGGTGGATACGTAATGCTGCGCTAAAACCGTTATAGGAAGAAAATAACGGAGGTTATAGGCTGACGACTTGTGTCGATCTTCGTTAGTCGGCAAAGGTAAGTAACGGCGGACACAGTGAAAGCGGAAGGGCGTTTGCCCATCGTAGCGTAGTGGTCAAAATATTTCAAGCACTTCCAGCATCTAAATAACTCGGTCCCGATCGTACCAGTTTTGTTTGAGGCCTTCTTTGAGGCTTTATGATTGGTCTGTGACACATACGAAAACGTCACCACAAAAACCTGAATCGCGCTATCAAAGTTTTCTAACGTTAGCATACAAGTTCTGACTAATAACTGTCGTAGCTCGGCCACTCCCCAGGCATCACACCTCGCCTGACGGGAGATTTCCCCTTTGCTAAAGGCCCTCTACAAACCGCTTTGGAGCAGTTAAGTTTCCTCAGACTCCTCAGTTACGAGGAGGGCCGTAAATGTTCAAGGTTTGTGGTTTGTCATGAGTTAGCGAAAAGAAGACCGAATTTGCTAATCCAAATACTCCAGTTGAGTGTCAATTGGATCTCAATAGAATAGTTTTACTTAAATTTCGTCACTTCAAAGTGTGGTATTCTGCATTTCAATCGTGTTATGATTGAACTAGCTTTCGCCCGCGACTTTGTCCGCATGCAATAGTTACTTTGGCCTCACTTTTTTAGGACTTTTAAAGGGGAATAATTCTGTCATAAATGATTTTTGCGAAACTTTAACCGTTTACACAGCGGAAGCTCTTAATAGGAAAAAAAATCTCTGATTTTGAAACAGTCTTCATTGGTGCTCCGCTCTTACTGTTCCTTTCATCTCAACTCATCATGGCCCACTATTGAGCACGGGTTTCTTCTCTGAATGGAAAGGTCATGAATGATGTCTCGGAATGAATGGCCATAGTCCACCACGCTGGCTAACCGCGATTTGGCAGATTTCACACACCTTTGAGTTTTGCAAACTCCCTGGCATGCAGGTTTCCTCACGATGTTTTCCTTCACCGTTATAGCGAGTGACATTTAAATGCTTAAAATGCACATGACTCCGAAAAGTCAGAAGTGCGCCCCCTGGGATTTGAACCCGGGCCCCCCGAGAAACAGGCCGAATTCTTAACTACTACGCTATCACCGCTTCATTATTACTACATAAAACTAAAAACTAGAGTGAGACCGGCCAATGTTAGGTTCGAAATGATTACGTGGAGAGCCGGGTTGCGTTCCGAAGCTTATAGCAATACAAGCTCAGTGTGTGGTGATGTCTGTCTCTATGACAATTATATATTTTTTAAAGTAATTAATATAACAAATTCTTATCATGGAACGCTTTAAAAAAATATTTTATAAAAAAAATATTCTAAAAATCTGGTCGAAACACCTGGCGGAACTCCCGTTTGTCTAAACCAATGCGGCAATTAAAAAAAACAAAATGACAGGAAGTAGTTCCGCGCTGTTTCCCCCGCGTCCGGTTCTGCGATTGGTTGACTTCACCTTTGACCCCACCCCACCTGCATCTTTTATATAGAGCGCCCTATATAAAACCTCCCTCGGAAACAAAGAGTGAATCATATGAAATAATAAAAATAAAACGGTCAAGAGTGAGTCGGATTAGTTACTGACCCATTCTCAGTCATTTTCAGTCCCATAACTGTTCTACTACTGGGTCAGGTCTCCTCTCACGGGTACAAGCCATAGTCAAACATGTAGGCCAAGTGCAAATAGATAACTCATCTTCGATAACTTTATGGGGAACTCAAGAGTGACATTTCACGATGTTTTTCTTCACTGCAGCAAGTGATAATTAACTTGTAATATTCATATAACTTTTTGAAAATCTTAATTCACGCGAGTTTGAATCTATGACCTTGCGTCTGAGAGTTGACTGATTTTTAAAATATATTTCTAAAGGATAAGGTAGTAAGAATTATGGAAACAAGTCCAGTAGTTTCAGTGTTTTCTCTCTGTAATATTAGTAGAAAGAAGAAGAAAGAAAACATATAGTATAGAGAGACATTGAAGTACATCTAATGTTTAAAATTTATTTGTGTGCGTCTCTCATACAAAAAAATTCTACTACGAATCTTAGGATGACTACGTTTAGGTGTCTTTGGAGGCACGGCTGCGTCCTGCCAAGTCGTGTACAAAGCACAGCCGTAAAATTCTTTTCTCGAACTACGAGCAGTTCAGGCCTTTTTGGACCCCTTGTAATTTTGTTGTGGATAAAATTAGAAGTGTAAATTTTGAGTAACTAAGCAGGCATTGTTTATACACGGTATATTTAAAATTTCATTAAATTTGAACTAGTAGTCAAAGAATTAACTAGTCAAAATTCTTAATTTTGTCACTCACTGAACGATCATCAAAAGTATGAGGCAAATCTAGCTGACATAAAGATTCAAATTTGAAATAGAATTCAGTACAATTTCAATTCAGTTTAATATCTCGAGTCGAGTTAATTATATATAGTATATTATGTAAATTGTCAAAACAAATCGATTCTTCAATATCCTTAAAAACTTAGTGAGAGGGAAATAAAGTAAGAGCTTCTCAATATCTGTTGGTCAATTAGTAAGTGCTCGTAAATATCCGAAGCGTTCAAGTATGATGAACAAATTAGTACTGATAAGAGTTATAAGAGAGAGAGAGACGATAGCTACAATATATCAAGATAAGGATGCTTTGAACCACGAACATTAGGGATGTATGGTTTGATTTCGGATACATATAATGATATCCGACATTTTGGGTAATGGTAAATTTAAAATAGTAAAGTAGTTTAGACTTTTTTTTATACACATTTAATTACATTTGCATGTTAAGGCAGATGTTATAATAATATAGGTTATTTTGGAAATCTTGAAATCATGAGTTTTGCAGTTATTTCGGTCCAATATAGTTTGAAAACTAATAATTTTATGTTTTTTGATATCCTGAGTGATATTATAAATTTGTAAGTAACTTTGTCTGTCTGTCTATCTGTTATGTTTTCAAACCTGAACTATTTGACCAGATTTTTTTTTTGATTAAAAATAGTACAGAGATAGGTTAGAATCTGAAAAAAAACATAGGGTACTTTTTATTGCAAAAAATACTTGAAGAAGTGAAAATAGGGCGTAAAGTTTTTCTGGAATTTTTTCATCTATAAATCTTCTAAGACGAAAACTCTTCGACGCGAACGTAATCACGAAAAGAAAATTAGTAATAAATTATTTATCGGATATTCAATACAAGTTGAATAACTCAACATCCCTAATTAGAACTAAATATAGAACAAATACACATCTGTGCCTATGACTGTATTATAATTGCTTGTATAATAATAATTAAAAATAAGACGATGTTTCTTAATACATAAAAAAGTTTATAAATTGGTACATTACTCATATCTGGACGTTGCACCCACAAAAACAATATATTTGGTAATTTATATCTATTCTGAGGAAGAGTAGCAACTCCTCTGTTCTGCAGAAACAGATACGGTACAATAAATAAATAATAAATATCTCAGGACAACTCACACACGGCCATCTGACCCCAAACTAAACGTTAGTTTGTGCTATGGTGATCAGACAACTGATAAGCAGACATACATATTTTTAAATACATACTTATACCAGACACAGAACAAATATTCCTGCTCATCACAAGTTTAACCTGGGTGGGAATCGAACCCACGACCTTTAGCGTAGTAGTCAGGTTCACCAACCACTAGACGAACAGGCCTGTCAATTTTAAGGAAGTTAGTGTTGCTTATGTCTTAGACTGACGACTTTTACTTTCCAGTTGCCACTTTTTGACCGTGAAATGTGTTAAGTGGAAGCAACTGGACACACATGCGGGGGTTGAATTATTTCATACTGGTTCTATATGCAATATTCAGCGGTAGCTAACACAAATGTGTCCACGTTTACGTTTTGTCTACTACACTGTTGCTGTTGTTGTTACTGTCACATACCCACTTTCTGGTCTAGGAGAGGGGGCAATAGAAATTAAGATGAGAAAAACGGGACATAGCACTTAATAAGGTCGACTTTGGACCATGAAGACCAGTAAAATGCTTTTCACCTGACCCAGCATGCACGTTACACTACCTCCTGAGAGTTACGGTCGTACTCCAGCAGCCCAACAGTAACCAGCGACTGCAATTGTCATTTTAGCATTTTTAGCATTTAAAGGTTATTGGACATCCCTATCGTGAATATATCACAGTTATCAGCATATCATAGTCATGACATTCCCAGATGGAGAATCTCGATTTAGTCGGACATTGCATTTAGTTCTCCACTTCTTCATAAAATCAGTTCATGAATACGAAATCAGTCCATTTTTCTACACTAAGTTCTATCTAAGAGGATAACCTTCTGTCTTCAGATTTCATCACCATCGTCGTCATTTTTATTTATAACTGTCTACTACTGGCTTCATCTCATAATGTGAGGGGTACAGGCCACAAACTACCTCACTGGGCAAGTGAGGATTGGTTGAAATGAGTTATCATAATAATAATACACCTATGGATTTTAACTTTAAATAAATTAAAACAAAAGCATATTTTGAAATTAAATGAGTTATCACAATAATAATTCACCTATGGATTTTAACTTTAAATAAATTAAAACAAAAGCATATTTTGAAATTAAATGAGTTATCACAATAATAACGTACCTACGGATTTTTACTTTAAATAAATTAAAATAAAAGTATATTTTAAAATTAAATGAGTTATCACAATAATAACGTGCCTATGGATTTTAACTTTAAATAAATTAAAACAATATTTTTGAATAAATTTTAAAGCTCCAATCTACAATTCTCTGGCACGTATTGAAAATATGTAAATTATATTCACAATGAAAACTTTGCGTACTGGGGTTATCTGTTAAATACCGTATTTTAATTGCGACAGTCAACTATTTATATTTTCTTTACATTTCCAGTTTATTCCCTATCGCGCCAGCGTGCCGTCCCTGCAATAACAAAGTACGTTCATTCCACAACCCCACATTGTTTTCCGGGGAATTGGAACCAGTGATTAATTTAACTCCCCCAGTGTGCAACTCGTCGCCAATTGACAAATGACCTCCCCCCTTTCCCCTCCACTATCGTTCTGGGAAAATTAAGGGTCGTATGGAAGAATTTGATGGCTCAAGATATACTGGACGTTCTGGATTCCATGCTTTACTCGGTTAGTTGACATTACGAGAACAATAAATAGTGAAACATCTTAACTGTGGTGTTTGTAAAGGATTGTTAAGTGTTTGTCTCTGTCTTAATGACATACGTCATACTGATGGCACAGAGTAATAAATGTAGTGGTTCGTTGTCGGAATAAATTCTGGCAAATAAGTTTGATTGGCGCCAAACAGCTGATAAATATGTACAAAATATTTTTACGTACCTACATTTTTTTTTTTTGTCATGTCTTCAGACCTTTAACAGGCCTTTGAGCTGGAGGCCTAGGGCATGGTCCAATATGCTATTAAAGCGAAATTGGTTTGTGGATAAGTTTAGTTAAAATTTGTATGACATTCGGTAGAATGCGGAAGAATCGCCTGTAAATCTGTTATTTTGCGACAATGAACGAGACACAAGTCTTTTGTGCCCTTCAAAGGACTAAAAGGGATGAGCCATCCATCGTCCAATCACACCTCATCCTGTCCGTCACTTAGGTAGGGCACTACGGCTTGTGTTACAGCCGTATAATACTTTGGTCTTGTTAAAAACACATCATCATCTACGATGATTTCGGTGTTCCTTTACTCAATGGGTAATGGCCACTCTTCATCATGTGGCTTATCTGCTCGTTAACCGGATATATCTGTAAATAATAATGTTTTTTAAATATTTGTTTACGTTTTACATATTATCTGTTTGGCAATTTTAAGCATTTACCACCTTACCTTTAGAAAAATTATAGGCGGCCATTCTCTATAGTACATATATAAAACTTAAAATTTTCGCCGTTTCGTGCTAGATTATCGTCGATTAAAAATGTCGATTTCAAGTGAAGAAAAGTACTTCCAATCTTTTTCTTATGAAGTACGACAAACTCCGTATGACACACGTGTGCATTGATAATTATATAGCACACTTGTATCAAAATTATACCTACTTAAATAGATAGTAAAATAAACGTTTTTAATTTCGCTGAGTGACCTAAAACAAAGCTGTTCATAAATCACCCGACACGAAAATCTTATGAACTTCCCCAAAGTTGTGGTTAGATAAATATTCCGTCTGCGTTGTAAGGAATGTAGTCCGTGGTCGTTTTTCACCCGACATCTTGCGAAACCCTCCCTGATAGCGATATCTCGAACTCCCTTAGGACCTTGTTACTATCCTTTAATTACGAACACACCTATCTGCCTCAATTAGAACCACTGAATTATTTGCTTCTGAGTTTACCACCTTGTCGCTTAAGATATTTCAAGAGTTTCTTCGATCTATTGCAGTTTACACGTGCCAAGTTGTTGAAGTATATGTGTCAAGTGGCTAGAAGCAGTGTGAAATAAAATTATTTCACCAAAAATCGAGATGATGTAAAATGAACGAGTAAGGTAATGTAAAAGAGTTGGTTTAAAAGCAGTGAAAGGAAAAAAAGAAAGGTGGAAAAGATCCCATTCAGCGTAACAATGTTACTCTGTGAGCTTGCACCGTGAATATGAACTGTCGTAAATAAAATAGTGTTCTTATTTATTTCACTTCAATTGTTCCGTGTTCATGTTCTATCGTCTTGATTGTTAGGAGAACGACAAAACGTTAAATAACAATTTGTAAAGAGATTTATTTTAAAAGTCCTTAGTTACCTAGCACGTTTCTTGCTAAAACCAGTTTTAATAACTTGTGAAGGCTTGGTTTACACATTTTTTACACAAGTTAATGCTAGATTACATTGCTACTAGATGAAGTGTTGCGATGTAGTCTTAGATGGTTATACGCATTAACTTAGAAGCCGTTTCACTCTTGTCTTGAAGACACCTTCATTTATTTATTTATTTATTTATTCTTTATTGCTTCAACAAAATATTGTTACAACAGGCGGACTTAATGCTAAATAG
>DWJZ01006042.1:0-13403 GCA_018249125.1 Asbolis capucinus
GCTTCATAAGGAGACCATACGACTGCATTGTGTTCCAGGTGACTCCTGACTAGTGCGTCGTACAGCACCTTAATTGCCGTTATGTTGGTAAAACCTCGGGATTGTCTCAAGACAAATCCCAGGTTTCTGTACGCCATCTTGCAAATTTTAGTTATATGGTCACGGTAGTTTAGTTCACTCGTGACATATACTCCTAAATCGCGAACCTGCGAGACTCTCTGTACCGGTACAGCCTCCATCGCGTATTCGTAGAGCAGTGGAGTTCTCGCGCGCGTAAATGATATTATTGCACATTTAGATGTATTGAAGTAGAGCTTGTTCTCATGACTCCATCGCACTACACTATTAATGTCATGCTGTAATCGTTCACAATCACTTCTGTCCTTGATCGGGAGCAGCAACTTGAGGTCATCTGCGAATAATAGGCACGAGCCATAATTAAGAACTTCAGGGAGATCGTTGATCATAATTAAAAATTCGAGAGGCCCCAAATTGCTGCCTTGACTTACCCCTGATCTGGTGTAGTATAACTCCGATTCTATGCCATTGAAATCCACGTATTGCTGACGATTTTTCATGTAGCTCACAAAGAAGTGTAAGAGATGTGACGTGCAACCAACATTTGCAAGCTTACTTAACAGGACGTCATTATCTACGGAGTCAAATGCTTTTTTAAAATCAAAGTAGGCCACATCTACTTGCCCGCCAGCATCTACAGAAGGAACTACGCTTGTCATAAAGTTAAGTAAATTAGTTACATAAATTTTATTTTATTTTTGGGCAATTAATTTATTAATGAATCGAAATAAAATGCTATGATTGATACATCCTTGAGTTAATTCATGCTATAATTTCGGTTTCTTCAGCCTCTTACAACACTCCGATCTTCACGGATATTGAGTAGTGAAGCAATCTAAGCTGAGAATTTTCTTGTGGCCTCTTAATGAATGTCTTTGTGCCAATATATAAATCTTGTGACCAGTTACGTTTAAAAAGTAAAATATTTTGTTATAATTAAAATTTAAGTATCCTATGTTGTTTTTGTTTATAATAATAAATATTATTATTTTTATATATGTATTTATGTTTACTTAATATGCACACTATACCAATCTATGTATATAGATTTTAGACTTTACCAAATAATTGTCTTTTTTTTGTTAGGTATTAAAGTTATAATTGATGTATGGACTGTTAATAAATAATAATAATAAATATCTTTGGACAACTCACACACGGCCAACTGACCCCAACTTAGTGTTAGCTTGTACTATGGTGATCAGATAACTGATAAACATACATATATACTTTTAATTATAGATATTACACTCAGACACACAGAACAAACATTCCTACTCATCACAGAAAAGTTTAACCTAGGTGGGAATCGAACCCACGACCTTGGATGTAGCAGCCAGGTTGATTAACCACTAGACCAACCAGCCTGTCAACTTTTCTATAGTTAATTTTGACTGTTGTTAAGTAAGCTATTGGTTCCTAAGACGAAATACATATTTTTCATTACATTTCATTTTATAGGCTCGGAAACACTTTCCACAAATGTATCAAGGAAAAGTTTTTTTTTACATTTAATAAGCTAGCTAGGAAGCTGCCTAATGTTTAGTGAATATTATGCTGTAATATATATACATATGTACCCATATGTATATGTACCTATACATATATACATATGTACCCATGTCATAGTGTTAAAAGTCTTTAAGGGGCCAGCTAGAAAGAAGAAAGAAAGAAACATTTGTTTCGATGCTGAATTTCGTACATATTATCAAAATAAATACAGACAACGACATAAAACAAGCATTATCGCTGAAAAAGAACCACACTTCGACTGAAACTCATAAGCCACCCACGACCCACAACTACTAGCTTTATCTGCTACCGGTAGTTGTAACCTAAAGTCAGTTAAAGTCGAAGTATTTATTTGTAAGTACTAAATGTTGATACCGCTCGACCGTAAAGTAAGGTTCCGAAGTTGATTCAAAACCGATATAACAATTATATAAGCTTAGCTGTCCTCGGCAATGTCCTGTTAACGATCCCGTTTATTCTCTCTTAACTTTATATAGTATAAAGTTATATAGTGTCATATACTGTTATATTGTGTCATATGCTGTTATATTGTGTCATATACTGTTATATTGTGTCATATACTTTTATATATTTTACGTGGTATCCGATACAGTCGTTGAAATCTTTTACATCGAAATTTATTTTGAAAATTTTCCTTTTGGAACTATCGTAAGATCAAAATTCTATCATTGATTATGATATGATCTAAAATTCTAGTTATTTTGCAAGGATGTTTTAGTTGTTATACTAGTAAGTATATTTTTTTAGTTTCGACTGCGGCTTCGCCCGTGCCATGTGTTCGTAAAAAGTAGCGTTTGTGTTATTCCAGATGCAACAGAAACATCCAAACATGTTTTCGTATACTTCATCCCAGGGGTAGCTACAATCGGGATAAGATGTATCCTATGATAATTTTCGGGATGTTGTCTATTTACGTGCATATACTCGGTGGAACTTTTATCTGGAATGTTTATTAACAAACCATTACACAGCAACTACCTGTGACAAAGCAGAATTAAACTTTTCACTGTTTTATCAGTTGTGAACTCTTTTTCACCATTACATTTTTAACCACTTTTACTTGTAAATCATGCTATTTGCTTGGTGACTAATACATTAAGTGTATTAAAAAGAGAAACATTAAATTAAAAAGTATAAAACAAAATATTTCAATAAGTTGAAAGGTTGTTAAGTCCTTCATGAAATTAAGGATGTCACAGTATGAATTTGTGAGTTGTAATGTTTTTGTGTGTCTTGTATGGCTATATTTATTTGTAGTTTGTACTTGCTCTTTTATCAATACTTAGTTTGATTACTAATTTTCAAAAATATAACGAGTGGTTTAGTGGTAAAAACATCGTTTATGTAAGTTGGTGAAAACCCTACAAAGGATTTTTTATGGTTTGCTTACATTTATTCTGGATCGAAGTTGCACCAAGTATATTTTTATTTTAATCCGTTCAACTCTTAGTGCGTGGAGGAAGGAGAAACATCCAAACATCTCTTTCACACTTATAATATTAGCAAAACTATTTATTATTTTTTGTCTCCTTCTAGAATCGCTTGCCCATTACTTTACCCAAAATAATGCGTCGGAGATGTGGTGACACTCGTGACGCAGGACTTTTTCTAGATAATCGACTTTTTTTCTTCATGGCTGTAACTCCTGGCTCCTTTTATGCCATTTTTATGCCTGCTATGCTATTTTTACTTTATTTTATTATTTATGTGCACCAGTTATAATTCTAGAAATGAGAAAAAAGTATACCTAAAAATATACACAATTTATTTGTGGAAATCCCCAAAAATGCGTTGTATATTCAAACATAGACAATATGTGGGTTGCCATAGGTGTAAAAAAGTGATGGCCACTAATGACGTCATCACCATTTAGCACAGCCCTCCCCCCCACCTCCCTCCACGTCATCAAAAATAAGCAAAACAAAGACTCCCCATACCCCGTATACAGCTTACGTAGAACTTGAACGGCGTCTCAGTTCCGGTGATTGATGAGTCCTGTAGGAACTGGAATGTATGTGTCAATAGTTCCTCAAACTGCATGTCATTATTTTTCAGTGTTTCTTAATCTTAATCGGCCCTTAACTTGTTATGTTACGGGTAGCTTCATAAGCTTACGTTACTATGTTTGGCCTCGTGACGTCACCGTAACATTATGTTGCAACGTCGTCATTTGTGGCATTCTACTTGCGTCGAAAGTACGGGACTGACAACGGTACATGCAAGTCAGGCGCAATGTCTCTGTTATTCGCAATAAATGGAATTCTGAGTTGATATTGGTAATAGTGCAGGGATGGCAAACCAATGGCGCGCAACATGTATAGTATAACCAAAAATCATTATGAATTCTGATATAAAGCGTGATCACTTATTCGTAAATGTGACAGTTTGAATATGAATGTATGGTTATTACTCTTTCACGCATAAATTACTGAGCGAATCTGAATGACATTTTGCACAGAGATAGATTGTAGTGTGGAATAACGCATAAGCTACTTTTTATTGACGTACCTACCACGCGGGTGAAGCCGCAGACGAAAACTAGTGTCTAATGTGAGGCGAGTGAGTGCGATAATATACAAAGTAATTTTTTTTTTGTCATGTCTGTAAAATATTTCTTTAGGAACAATGACTCTTTGATACATAAAGGTTCGCTGTACCTGATCTAACCTGATTTGAAGTTGGTGTCTATATTTCCTGGGCTCGAATTGTGGACGCACTTCTAAGTTTCAAAGTTATGTGCGTATTAGAAGTTCATTATCACTTCGGTGAAGAAAAACCTACACTCTTCAAAGTTCCCCATCAAGTTGTGTAAAGTGTAGCAATCCGCCCTTAGCCAATAGGATGGACTGCGGTAAACCCAGCAGTGGGAAAGTTGTTATGAAAAAATAAATTATTATTACGAACCTATAGCTACTAAGTACATACCTTTATAATTATTAAAATTCTGTACTAAGTAACAATTTAAATAATTGTTTATGAGGTAGTTATGTTGATGAGTGCGCCAGTATAAGTTTAAAAGAACCGAATTACTTACAATAATTTAATAGGTTAATTAAACTCAGGTCATTTTTTGCCTGTTGTCATCTCAGTCGATCAGTAGTATCTTCGATCAAGAATATACCAGACGTCGCCTCCCATTAAAATTGAACACAATATACTGTCTACATACACACATATATATCTTCGTTGAATTACCAACGAACTAAGAAAAAGTATAAAATATATTCTACAAAATCAAATGAATTGTATAATTTACATTGTTCATAATTTCTAGGTTATTTATATACTACAAACTGCCCTTGCTTTGCTTCGGAAGAACTAATAACTAGAAATAAGTAATTATTGTGACGTGACTGTAAGATTTAGACATATCGTATCGCGGATTTATTTGTAAATATTAATGTCCTCTATAAAACTGTAGAACATAATTTTGTTCTAATGTTAATAGTTGTAGCGTACATACAAGGTTTTTTTGGTATTTCATACGGCACCCTAACGTTTTTGTAAATATTTTATAGCTTTGTTTATCAGGGATAATGTAGGATATGTAACGGTAAAAGAATTTTTCAATTTGGCTCAGTAGTTTCGGAGCCTATTCGCCTCAAACAAACAAACAAGCAATGTAATTAAGCATAATTATTCCTCAGACCAAGATGATATAATAAACAATACTTCCCACGGGCTGTGATTTTACTCAGAAGCCTCTACCGTCCTACCGTGGGAAGAGAGATTATTCTACAGAGGCCCAACATTATGTCATATGTTGCAAAAACACTTGCTTGTACAATTTTATTTCGTCGTTTTAAGCCAGTAATGCAATAACACGGATCATTTTTACTTTACAGCATTTATGCTAGAATATAACTCATCCCAGCCCACTATTGAGCACGGCTCTCTTCTCTGAATGAGAAGGTTAACGTCATAGTCCACCACGCTGGCCAAGTGCGGATTAACAAACTTCACACTTAGAGTTTTGAAAACTCCCCGGCATGCAGGTTTCCTCACGATGTTTTCCTTCACCGTTATACCGAGTGACATTTAAATGCTTAAAACGTACATAACCAAGAAAAGTCAGAAGTGTGCGCCCTGGGATTCGAACCCGGATTCCCCGAGTAAGAGGCCGAATTCTTAAGCACTATTCTATCACCGCTCCTGAATACGTTACGCTAATCTAGCGGCCATATAGTAGCTGGCTAATAGGTTGAAGTACATGTGTAACGGTTAATTCTAAGTCTAAAATAGCAAAGTCTAAAATATTTCTAGGCAGCACTAACTAGACAGAAGATTTATTGATACTTTAAAAGGTCCTATAGTCGTCATTCCTTAAGTAACAAAGGTAAACCTTTAAGGTAATATTGACTGTGTTAAAAGTTAATATAAATGCCTATATTATTAAACTATGACTTGCTAAATTAATTAAAATTAAATTGGCTTCATTCATGGCCCACTACTGAGCACGGCTCGCCTCATCCTGAGGAATCTACAGGATACTCCCACTCGCTGTTTTTTATGTTATAAGCTGACAAACGATATATGATCACCGCCACCCATGGACATTAACATCACCAGATATAAAACAGCAACAAAAAAGAAAATATGTTTATTTTCAACAACTCTATATACCAATGAAAAGAAAAATGAATTAAGTACAATTTCATAAGTTATGAAATCATTTGAGCTAGTACAGCCCTACAGGTATTTATGACAAAATTAATAGTACCGACCGTTTTACAATAACATCTGAATTTACCATTACTAATTTTATAGTACTGCCTTACTATTCCTTTAGTACTAATCAGTCTAAATATAATATAATAAATCTAACTGATCGCTGTTTGTAGAAGATATTTGTACATTTCACAATATTTCACATCTATATTGTTAGCCAAAGAGTTCCTTAGCCTGATGCCAACCGATGGAAAAAAACCCGTGCTATGATAACCTTTCAATTGGCTATCGAAATTGTATGCATATGTATGCATGTGCAAAGTTGATAATTAAAGAATTAATTTATGTGAGTGGCTATCGAAATTGTATGCATATGTATACATGTGCAAAGTTGACCATTGAAGAGTTAATTTGCTTGAAACCACTCTAAAGACCAACACTTAGATCATTGTCAACTTTAGCAGGTCTACAAGACTTGTATGTATCTACAAAATTCCACAAGTGCATTGAAGCCGTTGAAGACTTCCTTAGCCTGGAGCCAAGCGATGGAGTAAAATCTGTATCATCATAAGATTTGCATGGGCTATTTGAGTTGTCTACATGGGTAAAATTTTACATCAGTATTGTAAATCGAGAAGAATTGAGTTCCCTGGTCTGGAGCCAATCCTAAACATAATCTGCTGCTATGCTTGTCATAATAAAGTGGATCTTATTAAGGATTTAGCTTGCTAGATTAGACCTGAATAACCGAACAAACTAATATAGAAATATACACTGCGAGTTAAATAGCTTGCAATAATAAAATTAGTACTGACGTTTTTAGTAAGGAATAAAATCCAAAACAATGATTTTTAGAAATAGTCTGTGACCTTGTGTTCGGATTCAATCTCAGGAGCGGCTGATCGGATTCAATCTCAGGACCGGGTGATCGGATTCAATCTCCGGAGCGGCTGATCGGATTCAATCTCAGGAGCGGCTGATCGAATTCAATCTCAGGAGCGGCTGATCTGATTCACTTCTGTACGTACATTTAACAAACAAAAATCGCAAATAAACATTAAAAATATCTTGCTAAAGCAACGAAGCAAAGCGAGCAGTTACAGGAATATAATTTGAATAAAATACACAAAGAATATTGCACAATACAATCACAACTCAATTGGAACAGCGTATGCACACGGCGCATTGAGTAACAGCCGTTAAACGATGACTCTTCAACTTTTACTGGACAATCGATTACAAATAATAGGCAGAGAGTACCAACTAACTTTAATAATAAACCGAAAGTTGTCGCATACTTGAAATATAAAGATTCCATGATGAAAACAAAGTCCCTTCGTCATTCCGCCGGTACGTAATCGTAAATCGCGCTTTGCGACCTCTTTCACCATGCGAAGGACTGGAAAAAGTTGCAGCGTCAGTGTTCCCATTCTATTATAATGTGTCTTCAAGTAAATAGGCTATTGCTGAATTAGTGCGCTTTAACATTGTTTTATAAATAATTAAACATAATCTATGCAGCTGCATGACAACTGTATAATTTTTTTAAATATCTATGGCTAATGTCAAAAGAAAACTCACATGCATGAACTAGTGTATTACAGAAAATACAGTCCATTATAATATTTCTAACGTGTTTCAATCCAACATGTTAAGTGATATTAGAAAATTTAATACAGTTGGCATGCAGCTGCATAGAATATGTTTAATTATTCATTAAACTAACATTAAACTAACTTCTCGGTTACCATCGGCGGATAGTGGTTAAGCAGTAAATTATAGAAAGTAAAAGAAAGTGCTGTTAGAAGTATTTAATCAATGAAAGTACCTAATATAATATTTATATTCGTATATCCTAGTAAAATATATATATTTCAATATATTCGTAAATACTGTAACATTCTTTTTATGTGGTAATGCGGCAAACGAGCAGAGAAGTCATCTGATGGTAAATAATCACGGCCAGACAACAACAGCAGACTGAAGTGGTACTAAAACATCGCCTGCTTTACTTCCATCCGCGATCCGGACCCGCGGGGAAGAGGAAGAAATAAAGAAAAGGGTATATCGCCGAAGCAACTGGAATCAATATCGACACCTACTGATCCCAGTCACAGCAATAACAAACCATTTCATGATGGGTGACAAAAGAAGACCAGGAAGGAAGACTGCAGGTCTGGGAGGACAAGAGGACTCCCTCTGGAACACGCGAAATGTTTGGCGACTGGCTTAAGTAAGAGAGTGGTAGCCGACCTGGCTTCACCTTCTTTCAAGCTTCCCTGTCTTTGAAATATTCGTAAAAACGGGTATATCACCTTTGCTCCAGGTATGTGTACAGATTGTCATTGATAAGCAGTGAAAGCAGATTGGTTTGAACGTTGGTTGGAAGCCCTGTTCGAGGGCTTGGGTTCAAATCCTGCAGCGCACCTCTTATTTTCAAAGTTATGCGTATCAGAAGTTGGTCAACACTTGCTACGACGAAGGAATACATCTTGAGGAAACCTGTACTCCTCAGAATTCTCCATAAAGTTTCCGAAGGGATGTGAAGTCCTAATCCGTACTTGGCCAGAGTGGCCCCTCAAATTGTGATTGAAAATCCCAGTAGTGGGACCAGTTATGAGTAGCAATAACGACGTGAACGTTACTTATTTAATTACGTATAACAATAATTAGAAAGAGTAATTTCACTGTCAGTAATAGGTATTAATTATCTTGTTCGTCCATAAAGTGTTTCTAGTATGGTTGTGAGATGTGACCTCTGAACCCTGTTAAGGTTTTAAGGTACCAACTAAAAGGTCTAAGCCCTTAAAATAGTAATTGGTACTTATCATGTTTACTGAACGTTCCACTATTTTGTGAACGTTCTTAACATTTGAAGGATTTGTTGCATGGTGTATTTTAGCTGTATCTTGATGTGTTTTTTTGGTTTTTATAGTTTTTTTCTTACCTTCTATGAATTAATGCTTGGCGGCGATACTGCCTGGTGGTAAGCATGCTTAAAATAAACTTCTCGAGTTTATATGTATAAAAATAAGTGTTTGTTTGTTAGTTTGTACTTTATACACTCTGAAATTGTAGCAGGAAGAGGACTGATTTCTTCAACAATATTATTCAGAATTGTGTGTTATTGTTATCAGTAACATACTGATGTTATATCTCCAGCACAATCGTATTCTGTAAAAAAATTAAACACAAAGCAGTTCTTCTAATTGAATTCGAAGGAATTATTATTTTTGAAGATTTCTTTACTTTTGAAGAATTTCAGTTATATTTTAATATTATATTCGTGCACTTTTCGAAATATACAACAAGTTGATGTGAATTCTAGTGTGAGTTTGAGTGTGAAAGCGTATATTAAAAAAACAGAAGTACTAGAATATAACACGAATCATCGCACGCCTATAATATTAAATGAGATATATCATTACCGACACAGCAAAAACCGACCCAGTTGATGGACCTGTCATCAAGGAAAAATAAATGGAGAAATCTGTTACGAAATTGAAATGTAGAAAGACAAAATCTAAAGAGTTGCGCGCATGCTAACGTGAAGTGATTTTCTATTGTTATTTTTAAGAGTTGATAGGCCACGAATGCCTCGGGCGGTTCTCAGCCGGAATCCACACCTCGTCCACTCACTATGAACAAATTGACCATATTTTTTTACTAAAAACCGGATGTCCATATTTCCATTTTAACCTATTAATAGCCCAGTACTGAGCACTTCTCTCCGTATCTTGATCTCTTCTCTACTTCATCCCGCTGTTCTAACACGGATTGATGGAAGATTTAGTGGCCAACCTAAAGTTTTTATGCTGTCTGTATGTGCTTTGGCATTGGTTGTCCTGCCCCGTAATTTTTAAGTTTACATGATTTCCGACTGGACGCCCGGGAGATAAAAGCAAATTTGCGTTCTTTTCTTTCAAGGTAGCGGGACAGGCCGCAAACGAGACAGTCCCATTCAGAACAGGACGTTTGGTCACCGTAACTACGCATGACGCGTCGAATTAACTCAGTGTCTATACTAATTTTCGTAGCGGCAACACTACTGAAGTACAATTTCGGGTTAACTAAATTGTGCAAGGGTTGAGAGTTTGAGCGGTAATTTATAATGCAAAATGCGAAGTGTTATTATAGTAATTATATTATTAACTACTTTGAATATTGCCTTCATGGTGTGGAGTAATATAGTGATATTATGTTATGTTACGGGAACTCAAGACACATATATGTATGTTTTTGCGCCGATATATCGACCTAGTTGCTTTTTGACATATATCGTGGCCGTAATATAACTGTCCACGATGAATCCAGTTTTCAAATTTGTAATATTTTGAGGATAGGTCGGTTTCCTCAACTCTCTCTTTGCTGCTATTGCCTCATTGCTGAGGGTCGTGATTCCGACGCCATTTACAACCGCTTGTCACCATTTATGGCGATCAGCAGTGTAAGCAACCAAGTGGAAGCAGTATATTTAGCGTTCTGTACTATGTGGAATATTTATTCAGAAACCAACTTTCTTCTCAGGAGACTTCCACAAAATGTTCATTTTTAAATTTTAGAAAGAAAAAAGGAAGTAGAAAACTTTCTATTTTTTCAGTAGTTACTGTTTTGTAAGTAGCAATAATAATATACAATAATCGTTCAAATTTTCAAGTATGTACTTATACCACCTGTACCGTTATACCGTGGTAAAGATGCCCTGTAACGAACGGACGGACGTACAACGAAGTCTTAGTAACACTTATTACAACTGTTTATTAGATAAGTTAAGGAATAGGCAGGAATGACCTAGTGGTTAAGAGTGACTTATTTGTCAAGAGTGGCTTATTTGTCATTAGTGTCAGTGTCAAGTGTCACCTGTCAAGAGTTTCTCCCCGCCACCGCAGTCTTGCCGTAACCATGACACGTGCAATTAACTCGAAATATCGGTATGTTTGTAACAGGTCTAAAACATATATAATGGAAATCTGTATAACTTGTTACTAAGTATCTCAGTGGTGATAGCCTAGTAGTTAAGAATTCGGCGTCTTACTCAGGAGGTTCGGGTTCGAAGGGCGCGCACTTCTGAATTTTCGGAGTTGTGTGCGTTTTAAGCATTTAAATGTCACTCGCTATAACGGTGAAGGAAAACATCGTGAGGAAACCTGCATGCCGGGGAGTTGGCAAAAATCAAAGATATGTGAAGTCTGCCAATTTGTATTTGGCCAGCGTGGTGGACTATGGCCTAAACCTTCTCATTCAGAGAAGAGACTCGTGCTCAATATTGGGCCGTGTTGAGATGAGATGAAGTGTGCTTCTAACTAATAATTATATGATAATTAAACAATAGGCAAAAGAAAAAAAACACGACACGTGTCTAATTGGAAATTTTATTAATCAAAAATGCATGAAATTGGCAGTTTAAGGGAGAAAATATCTTTGGGTTCGTTAGAGAGCCATTAATTACAACACATGCGAGGTATCGGTGACTTTTACCAAATACAGTGGTGCGGAAGGGTAGTTGAAACATAGAAATAGAGTGCCACGGAATCCTATGTGGTATCTGAAATTTAAAAAGTTTCAGAAGCTGAGGGCAGTTAATAATATTGTTGAAAGTTTTCTTATAGATAACGATACCAAAACCCTTTGAGACCATCTCGCACTTGGCCCGTTTTATTATTTCATTTGACGTTGATGTAATTATTAATTTATTTATTTATTATTTTATTTGTTTATTATTTATTAATTTGTTTATTATTTATTACTTTAGGCTTTTGTTAGGCAGGCTATGTGAAAATATAATTTCTATTTGTTTTATCCAAAAGAGTAGATGAAGTACTACAGAGTTGGTCTGATGCTATCATCAGACGGTCGTTTCGTTCCCTACAGACCGAATATATAATCTTATGCTATTACAACTGGAATTCTTGATAGTAAAAACAAATTCGTCAAGTTTATTAGATTACATTGGTCTTGATTTGGCGTGTTTATTTGATCTGATAGAAACATGTTTGTAAGTGAGTGTTACAACCCAAGTATATAACACTTGTTTCGAGATAATCCAATCCATTTATGGCCCATCATTGAGCACGGGTCACTCATACTGAGGTGGAGGGGTGGAGACTGGTGGAGTGGGTAGTGGCCAACCCAAGTGTCTTTTTATGCCGCCCAAGGAACTCCGATGTGGCTTGACGACTGCTATCCAACGATAACCGGAGCATCATGGTGTAGTGTGCTGTAGGGCATTGAGGACAGGAGTGTGCTGTAGGACAGGAGTGACCCGAACCCAGTACTGGAGCTTTGAGGAGTTGAAACTAAATAGGATTATTTGTTGCGGTCACTTGACTTACTCCACTCTTAATGGTTACTTAAGTCATTCCTTAGTACAGAATTTCTATACAAATTTCTATACAGTACGGAAGTTAATCAAAAATATTTTGTGAATATAAAACAAAGTTATTATAGAATATTATATCATTATGGAATAGTAATTTTCTAATGTTACGTGCATGTAGTGCGGTAATGTGGATGTGACGTAATGTCGAAATCTCCAATTTTATTACACACCTTAACTAAATTGTTTGTAATGACAGGCATGACCAGATCAAGGCAGAGATGCAGTACCGAATTACGATGTTCAAAATAATTCTAGGAAGTCTATTTAAACGCTGACCTCTCACGAAAGTCTTGAAATAAATGTTATATAATGCTTTTTGATATTACACCTTTGACTTTTTGTATTCCTTCCAGCTTATTTGTAATTTTCTTGTTAGTCTATGCTAATTTATACTAATATTATAAAGAGGCAATATTTTGTAGTTTGTTTGAAGAGAATACGTTCCGAAAGTAATGAGCCGTTTTGAAAAATTCTCTTAAAATATTATTATTCCTGATGAACATAGGGTATAAAATATTTTTTAAAAACGTTAGGGATCTTTATGAAAACTTCGATAATGTAAATCAACGTGTGACCCAGCGTGTACGCTGCGGTAATTATTGACGATAGATTAACATTATGTACTAGTTTTACAGAGGACATCCTTAATTAGTCCTTAATTAGTTACAGAGGACAGATAAGTCCGCGATACCATAGGTCTAACTGTTACAGTAATGTCACAATAACTCCTTTTTTGTGGTAACTG
>DWJZ01006043.1:0-13403 GCA_018249125.1 Asbolis capucinus
AATAGACCTTTTTTGTCCCAAAATTCGACTCCTCAGCGGCGGCCATTTACAGACTAATGGATAAGTGTACAAATTTGTATATTTTGGTGGAAGCAGTTTTAGAGCGCTCATGCTAAGAATGTAATTCAAAACAGTACGTTCTTCGCAGGGTCAGGTATATATAAATACTTACACTGATTCCTATAACCCTCGGTGGCTGGACCAGCTGATGTAGAAACTAAGACACAGACAAGTATATATAAACACAACATAGTTATAAGTTATGTAGTTACTGAACGACGACGAAGACTACCGTACAATGAACCGAATCCAGTGTTAAAAGTTAAGAAAAGTGTTTACTGTACACTCAGGAACAAAGGTGTTTATAAGTTTTACAATACAATATACTTTATTGTGCACACTAGGGTTAAATACAAGCAAATCAATAAAATATTCAATTCACATTAGGCAGTTTTATTGCTTTAATAGCGATTTCTTCCAGACTACCGTTGGGTGAAGGATTTAGTCGTAAAAAGTATGCAGGTAGAGGTGCAAACTTAATAAGATATTAATATATATAACACACATAAATTAAAATATAAACTAGTACAAAAAGTGTATATTTTATGGCCAGACATCATAAATTTGCTGTTATATTTTTTTCGATTGTTTAAAATATATTACACATTTCATTTAATTTGAAATCGTATAATTCATTTAATTTTAAATCGAATTTAATTTTGAGAATAAAAATCCTTAAGAATATTTAATTTCTACCGTGGTTTCATAAAACCACACATAAAAATTTATCACAGAAAAAATATTAAAGAAAAAAATATAACTTACTAGGCTTACAGCACAGGTAATACAGATGTATAAAATCAATAGACTTAACTTAATCAACTGTTATATAACTCAATATAATATCCTATCAATATACACACAGGTAAGAGAAAAACAAAATTTCAATTTTAATTTCCAAGCACTTTTCTCTGCGACTGTACAGCCTATCTGCCTCGTAAACTTGCATTTCTAAACAGCGGATAACACATCCGGTTTACCTTCGATTTCCCACAGTTCTTAAAAAACAACGCAATATGAACCTTATTCCATTGAAATAATGACTTTAAAATACTTACTACAAAGCTAATTTCAAACTTAATATTGAACGTGGTCTACAACGTGAATTATTATTGACGATAATCATTAAATAAACGACAACTTATATTAACTTATTAGGATTCATCGGATAGGATGGACAATGACCCGAGAATAAACGTTCATGTGTCACACGGTCTGGCTATGTATCCAACCCCGAACAGCTTCGTAGACAAGCTATTTTTTAATGTGATCAACAAGAAATGAGCTGACGGATCATTTGATGGCAAGTGGTCACTGCTGCCCATGGACAATAATAACCGCCAGGAAAGACGTAGCAGACCCGCACACTAGGGCCAGAGAAAGAGACGAGTGAAACAGTATACTGCTGAAACAACTGGAATCTATAACGACATCAACTGACCAGTTACACCGACAACATACTTCAGGACGGGTTATAGAAGATGAACGGGAATGAGCCCGACTAAACCATGGGGAGAAAGTGAACTGGTCTCTAAACAAACTAGGATATTAGTACTCAATAACTGTACAACTCTTTGTGTTCTCTACCGTCTCTATAATGGAGAATGTTCCGAGGAATTGTTCAACCTGGTGCCACTGTCTACTTTCCTTCACCGCACCACACGCCAACGGTTGAAATTTCACCCGCACCGCCTCGATTCAGGCGTCCACTGTTCGTTTTACACGTTCTTTCCTGCACCGAACTTGCAACCTATTCTTCATCTTCATCACATTCTTTCATCTGAGGTATTTCCTCGGCGCTATGACATGGGGCTCTTTAAAAAGAGTGTTAATCATTTCCTCCAAGGCCGGCAACACATCTGCGACTCTCCGGATGTTGCACGTGTCCATAGGCGACGGTGACCACCTACCATCAAGTGGGCCGTAAGCCTGTTTGTCAGTCTCTGTTATAAAAAAAACTGGACACAAACAGATCTTCGATGCACCCATGCCTCGGCTTGTAACAATTAGATAAAAATTAAAAAAAAAATAGTTTTAATTCGATCCCAAAAACCCTCAGTCACCATTTCTCTCAAAATACACAAGTGCCGAGGCTACTGGACAACTCAAGGCCTCCGACATGGCTTTACGATTGCTATCTTGCGACGACAACCAGGACTGACTGCTTTACCTCTCCGAAACACGGAAACATGAAATTGCGGTCAAAAACCTACCCACCGCACCCGCTGTTGCTTAACTCTTTCGATCGGTTACAACCGAAACAAGACGAATTATGAACACTTCTATATACAATATTAATTATGGATAATATAATTATTGTGTACTAGCTGACCCGGCAGACTTCGTACTGCCTCGATCGATAAATAAAAAGGGGAAACGTTTTCAAGTCAACTTTTATATCATTAAATTCCTAGCATTTCGTCATATTTTACTCACTCTTTAAACCTTCCCTGGACTTTCACAAATAATTCAAGGCCAAAATTAGCCAATACGGTCCACAAATTTTCGACTTACGAACAGCGATTCATTTTTATCTACATATATAGTTTACCAGGAAACCTGAAGCCGGATCTACTCGAAGTTTTATTGTCAATTTCTTTGTCGTAAGACATTCTAAGTCATAAATAGGTTATCAAAGTTCAAATAGCTTGCATTTATCATTTAATGGTTTGTTTAATTTGTAAATAATGTAACGAGTTACTAAGATTTCTTTTAATTCGCTACATCTATATACATATATAACACTCAATGTTTGTTTCTTTGTCCTTTTAAAATGGTAGGACATAGAGCACTGATGTCCTTTTTCAGAATTATCTGGAATATGTTTTGGTCCCAAAATTATATCGATCAAACACATGTATATCAGCTTCTGGCAATAAATCTTCAAGGGTTCACAAGACACGTACGAAATGTTATACATACATAGAACTCCAATAGCCCATTCCATAGCATATGTTAATCTACAGCGAAATGTGACCGGGTACAACTACTATGAAATAATATGAAAATAAATTAAATAAAATGAAATGAAATGAAAACTGTTAAAATGAAATGAAAACCGTTGAAATGAATCTGTATATTTCGTCTTAGGAACTAAAGACAAACAAACAAATACTCTTTATTGTTCACATAACGAGAGACAGTACAATAGTAATGTCAAAGATATTTCTGTGACACAAAAGGAGGTGTTATCGATAATCAGTAATCTCTTCCAGACAACCATTGGGTACAAATATTGATAAATGAGATTGTAGACGGTAGGGTACTTATATTTATAAATAATACATAGGTACATCATCATATATACACTTCTAGCGTCCACCCGCGACTTCGTCTGCGTGGAATAGAGTAAAATACCCATTTAACAATACAAACAATGTGATAAATGAAGAACCACTGTACAGATTTTGTGTAAACTTATTTATAACGTCATTATCTAGAAATATCTAGTGGAATATTTAAAGTTGTGTTCGAACTTTCAGTTTACCTATTTCTAACATTAACTTTATTTTGTATTTCATTCCATAACTTCGTGTACAGTCATTTCAAGATTTATTTTAGCGAACATTTTGTAACGAGTCCAGCGTTCGGTAGAAAAAATATTTGTATAATATATATTGGTGGAATCTTGTAATTGGCCTTAGAAACCTATTAAGTTTTCTAACTGTATGTATGACATAGCTGTAAGCTTCCCGAAAATGGAAAAAAATAAAAATAAAATAAATTTATTTACAACTTACATATTCAGACGCACATAATCCAAGTCAAAGTCAAAATATTTTATTTCATCATCATCGAGTTCATTCAATAAAAGTCAATCCTATGAGTATGTGTGTGTAATATTTGACTTCGTGAATTTATTTGTTTATTAAAATTTACATGTGTTATGCATAAGCGTGCATTAAAATTTTCATGTGTTATGCATAAGCGTGCATTAAAATTTTCATGTGTTATGCATAAGCGTGCATTAAAATTTACATGTGTTATGCATAAGCGTGCATTTTTAAGCGGTTACAATTATATTTTTAATATGTAGTAAAAATATTCAGGAACTGGAATCAACTTCATAGCGGTATAAAATTCAGATAAATAAATGAAATTAAATAAATTTATAGCGGAATTATTCTTTGGAAAACCATCTATAATATTGCTCTAATGTAACTATGCTGTAAATCGACAAAAAAAAAGTTATCCTGAAAAAAATTATGTTAAAAAAACATTTTTTGTTTATATTCGTAACTTTTTTATTTTTAATTTTACGCAAAAAAGTTATAGAAATTAAGTTGTACATAATTTCATTTGCTACAAATAATCTCATTTGAAATTTACTGTAGGATTGCTAGTTTACGAGATAAAACACGAAAACCTTTTTACCAAAATGCCGGCCGCGGGACAAGGCGACCGCACTTGACACTTACGCGTGTACTACCACCGCTATTCATCAAAAATATTTATTGCATCTTCTAAAACCCAACCCTAAACAAACTTTCCAATGGACTATGGAATTATTTAATAGGTTATAATTTGACATTTGACTTATTTAATAGGTACTTATTTCATATCTCCTTCATCAAATTCTCTTTATCTTTTCCTGTTAGACAAGCCTGGGCTAGATATTAGTGAACCTGACTGCTAGGTCGGAGGTCTTAGATGACCACCCGGAACAAACTTTTCTGTCATGAACTGTTTCTGGGTGTAAAACAGTATATGGGTATTTCATTACCTCATCTCAACCCATCACGTCCCACTATTGAGCACGGGACTCTTCTCTGAATGAGAAGGTTAAGTCCATAGTCCACCCTGGCCAAGTGCGGATTGGCAGACTTCACACACCACAACTCCCCGGCAGGTTTCCTCACGATGTTTGCTTTCACCGTTATACCGAGTGACATTTAAATGCATAAAACGCACATAACTCCGAAAAGTCAGAGGTGCGCGCCCTGGGCTTTAAAGCGGGACCCCCCGAGTAGGAGGCCGAATTCTTAACCACTAATCTATCATCGTTTCAAGTAGTAATAATTTGCACTATATATTTAAATGCGTACTTTTACACTACAATACATTACCTGCCCTACTTCCAGGGCCAGAGCAAGGCAGCTGACTATTTACGCTCATGAAAGACGTCGACTTTAATAAGGAGATTCCTCAGCTCCATTTTTCCCTACCACTTGCGTCATTTTTTACTCGTATGAAATATGGTTCCAACTACCAATCATAAAAATCTTAACTTGTCACCTTATTAGGTAAAGTTTAATATGGATAAACGTAATCAAACTAGACTTTGTATGGGATCGAAACGAAGTCTCCTGTAAGAGCAAAACAGAGTCTAGGAAAAATCCCAATAAATTTAAGGCAGTTTACGTTATGTTACGCCGACCGAGTAGTAAAAATAACTCGTAGTGAACCTTCTACTTAAGTAAACCAACTCGTTGCTATTCTAAGCGCCTATTTTACAACGAGCATTAAAAGGATAAACGTGAGAACCGGATACAGGGGACTAAGGGTCTCGCCCCCGATGTTCGACCGTGTAATCGTTTCAATGTTACACACGGACATAAATCCGGACGAGTCGGTCGAGTCACTGTACTTTCTCTAATTAACTTGGCTGGCCGCGTCGCAGGATGTAGGTAGATCAGGTGAGAAAAACGCAACATATTTTTTTACCAATTTATCCTTCTAATATCAGTAGATTATAAACCAATGTTTTTATCAGCTCCAAGTTTTCGCCCGCGGAACGGCCGTGTGGTATGTCGGTCAAAAGACGCATGTGTTATAACACTAAAATATATCTCCTGATATTATACAAATCCGTTCTACTGAACGAAACTATTTATAAATATCTAAATATAAATATCTTTAGACAACTCACAAATGGCCATCTGACCCAAACTTAGCATTAGCTTATACTATGGTGATCATATAACTGATAAACATGCATAGATATTTTTATATACATACTTATATAGATATTTGCGTCAAAAATTTGCAATCGTCACAAACTTATATCTAACCTTCCACAGGCAATTAGAACATAACAGTCGACTGCTAGTGCAAAAATTTCGTCACCATTTTCATCTAGAGAGAACGAAAGCCATCGGTCCTTGTTATCATTAAATATCAAAAGTTAGCCATGTCACTCCTTCGGGCTGTTGGTTACTCACAATAGTCACAAACATTACTTTCACCAATCCGTAATGGATGGTGAATTATCGCTCTCAGTTGTAGGAAGACCTGAGCTGTATTTATTATGCACAAAGAGGGCAAACTTAATATGCACAAAGTGCTTATAAAATTAGAGATTGGGTTACGTGACTACTACGTGAATTAGAGGTCAGTGTGGCAGCAGAATACATAATCACCGCTTTATAAAGCTATTGTAGTTTTCTATAGCAGAGGTATAACTCTGCGACAATCTGCATACAAAATGAATATTTTCATATGCAGGTTTATCCAATAAAATTGATTAATGCGCAATTTCGAATCGAACCGCTATTGAATTGTGATTTCGGAAATAAATCTCTACATAAATACGTGCGTACATAAATCTTTAATACTGCATGTTTATTAATAACTATTATATCATATTTACTGGAATATTTGCTAGACTACTATGCCTGTTGTAGGTACCTGTACCATAATTTATAGGTTCTGAACCCATATCCTTTCATAATGAGTATTATATAGACATCCTTTGCATATTTACGCATCACACAGCCAACATATTTTAATTGCTGCGAAGTCGTCTAAATTCTGTATGTAGACCTAGATGGAATATGGAATCGGCAAATGAAACAAACGCGCAAATCCAAAGCTTTTATTTTTATTTACAATATAATCATAATATGAAAGTAAACAAAGTGTAACGTACCAAAAAATTAGAATTAGAAATTCAATAAACGTAACATCGAACACCGTCCGCAATACGTGCTTTCGACGCGACAGACGGCGACGAAGTGACGTCAGGCCACGCGCACGAGCCACGTCACGCCACAGCCACACGCGGCAAATACTTGTAACGACATTGCGTACTGAAACGCTTATAAAAATTGCCTTAGCTTAAAGGCATCCTGAATCTCAATTATATAATGGACGCAGCTAATGTGCCCGTGACCTGTTTAACATACGACGGCTCGAACGCCACTCACGAACAACATTTGCGAGTTACAAAAGCTAAAGTACACCTAAATTTACCATACGTTTGTGGAGTGATGCTCACTATAATCTAAGATCAGTTGTGATATGGGCGGGAGCGTTCACAACGCACCCGCCTGTCCTCGCGTTATCTACGATGGCAGTACTGGAGCGGTCAAGCTATTATTGACTAAAACACAAAACAGTAGCACCATTTGTAAAAAAATATAATTTCTTCAAACACAACAGAACACCCTTAGTGTGGCGACACGTGTCTGGATGTCTGCTACCGTGCGTGTGTCGGCTCGCGACTGGCGCCCGCAGCGGGACCGCGAGACGGCTCGTCATCGGGCGGACGATATTGTTATTATTAGCGACTAGGCAATCTAGACAATGCAACATTATGTAAAGAGCTGACATAAGAGGCGATTGGTGACACAAATATCAGGATAGAAATTGTAGTCATCATTAAGAAAACGTTACATCGCTCCGTATCTGTCCGTCCGTCTCGTGGCAGCCGAGGCGCCGTGCAATCGACCGCTACCCACCACTTCGATCGTGCAACATCAATCCCCTACACGTTACATTAAACCTAACCATTAACATTATAAAACCACTATTTTATGCCATTACAGGAACATTATTTTTATGCAACATCTATTTAACTTGCAATGGGACTAGTATAGATATAGAACTCCGTTTTGTCATGTCGATAGTAGCGAGGAGTTCGGTACGTGTACATTTGGCGGACGTACGTACTATATAAATTATGGCCGCATTCGCACTAGCTTTCGATGCGAGCAACGCTTCCAGCCGATGCAAATGAAGCCTGAAAGCTCCTTTTAGAATATGCTTTCGAATTTACATATTTTCATCTTTGTAATCAGTTTTGTGACCTTTATAACGGCGCGGTAAATTTTACTTGTATAATTTTGTGCTTAAATCGTTTCGTTATTGTGAAAAATAAATGGCGGACGGTTTGATGGCATATTTTAAAAGGAGATTCTCTCACCGTCTCTGCCTACATCTAGTGCGTCAACTCAACACGAGTTACAACTAAGTGGAATAAAAATAAACCTATATACTAAAGTATTAATAATATAATGTACGTCTAAACTTGTTACATACTGCGAGGTGCTACTATCTGCGTACACTAGCTTACCTAAACGTCGCTGGAGGCTGAACTTTATTCAATTAAATCGTATTTTAACGATAGTTACATAACTAGTGCGTGATGTATAAGTACCCTAAACGTCACGTGGCAGCGTACCTAAACAATTTTCTAATTCTTCAACAAATTTTTCTAGCAAAACTGGCTATCAAAGAACTTCGTGTCTCGATTAGATTTTCTATATTAGCTAATCGTTTAACAACGTCATCAGATGACTGAAGCGGTCTAACTCCACCCTACCTCGACTTGGCATTAACGCTTGCCAGGCGACAAAGATTTAAACCTATCAATAAAGTTTGACTTTTTATCGAGTTTGGCTAAATGGTAAATAATAGAGCTATTAATCAAACAATCCTCTGGCACGAGTCGCGCCAAAGCCAACCTATTCTTTTATTAACTATTTTATCTATTGTTTCAAGTTATTAAGTCTCAGCCTGCAGCGACGAACTATATAAGTATCAACACACGAGGCTCGAACCGAGGGCAATCCACCTAAAACGCACGCTTAGAATTTCATCAATGAACTATTGACTAAAAACATTAATATTTCATTCGGCGGTAATGAAAGTCCATAATAAATTAATTCAGGTAATAACTAAGCGTGCGATACACTATTCATGTAATTTACGAACGAAAAAAAAAACAATGGCTTTGCCAAATTGTACTACATTGAAATACCGTTACGAACATTCACCGTCCACATTTCAGAACTATATCAACTTGAACCTATTGTAAAACCGTTTGGAACTCCCGACACATTCCCAAATAGAGAATTCTATACAAACACAATCTACGGCCGCTTGGTTTAATAAGAGACGCCTTCGACGCCGACCACAGAGTACGCGAGCCGTAGAGGCGACTAACGCGTGTCATCACGCAGCCTCTAGGGGTTACGTAATCTGTGTGTCTATATATCCTCCTTGGACGTGAAACTGGCGCGAGTCGCAATGAACACGCAAGCTTCACCTTCGTTAAATTCCTTAAAGCTAACAAGTTATTTGTTACACTGCAATTTACATCCAGGGAAGGAGCTCCATACGCGAACGCTGTAGCGTTTCTCGACAATAATTTATAGTTACATTAAATGATGCAGCCCCTTCCCATCCTGTGAACACTTACGCGGGAATTCGTAATAAATAACATTTTAATTTTTTTTATATAAAAAATTTGGTGTTAACTCAGTCAGGCATTAGTTACACAGGTCCCTTTACTTCTCAAGACATTTCATTTCGAGCGCGGCGCGGCCAAGCGTACGTCCTACCGACAAAGTAGCCGTTCTATCGATATACAGGACATGGGGATTATTATAAACAAATATAAAAACAAGTGATACAACGAAAGTGTCTCTTGTCAATACAGGTTATGGTCTACAGATCTTTTAACCATTCTGTATTGATCACAAAATGATACCAAGTGTAAACCCAAACACTAGAAATTACTGTCCATGAATATATTCATCCAGAAATAGTTCTTGAAATTGATTTTTCTTTCATTAACTTGGCGATAAAATAAATAATACAATTGTACAAGGACTGGTACACATTGCTGATGCAACCACCAGTTTAAGAAACGGATTACCATAATTGAAATTTTCATTAAATCCCTTTAACGGCTTTTTAATTGGATTTCAGGTATGCAAGTAACAGTAAATACTTTTAAATATGAAAGCATCCTTAATCCTCCACCGTCCTACCGAAAATCAGCATCTTCAATCCTATCGTACGAAAGGGACTATGAAATCAAAGCATATGCCGAATTACCTCGCAAAAACGGGCGAATATAATTTATAGTTGAAAGATTTTTTAACATACACTACACCTGTGCTGTCTTGCAAAGGAACATTACACATACGAACCTGTTATAATCGAACTATAAGCTATTACAGTTAGGAAGTATTTGAACACACGAGACTAGTGAAATCGCTTCAAACTTCGGAATGTAACATCGACTTCCGTTTATTCTAGCGTACGCGTTAATGACATTACAGTAACTATGTATATAATATTAAAACTGTTACAACGGGCGTGTGTCGATAATTGCACTTATGTAAAACGAACGTAAAGGAAACTTTACCGGCGGGGTTGTTGCGGAGGGCGATAAGGCTCGTCGCCAGTGTTAATCTTGGACACTAGGCTGTCATCAACGTTAATCTTGGCGAATAGGTTGTTACCAAAATTAATCTTGGCGCCTAGGTTGTCGCCAAGATTCATTTCGGCGCTTAGGTTGTTGCTAATATTACATTTCGGCCACTGTACTCTATGCAAATTTAATCTGGACTTTTAACAATACAAATTCGTCAACTTTGTATGGAAAAAATTACAGATTGACTGCACCAAGAATAAGTAGTAACGTTTATCTTGGCCACTAGGCTATTGTCAAAGTTAATCTTGGCAACTAGGCATCATCGCGCTCACTGGAGGTACTATGGAAGTAGGGTTAATTAATTTCACTGTTATATCCGCTTAAATCTATATAAAGTTGTATCGCTCGTCGACAAAGCGACATTAAATATATACCTACACAAGACAATAAATAAGTGAACATCTAAAACGTAGTCGGTAAACAAACATCGGAGAACGACTCCCTAACCTACCTATAACATTATTTGTTTTAATAAATTTTTCTAAGATGCTTTAGATAACTTTTACTTACGGAATAGATTATTATTGCAAAACTCCTGAAACACGATACGAGTAAAAATGAACCCTATCTACATGTAAATACGTCTGGCGCAGCTATATTACAGTTGAACGATCAAATTAAACTAATTATAATATCCAACTACGTGTTTAAAATCTCAACATTGTTGCAAAATATTTATATATTCATTTATTTTCTTGTAAACAGTGGTAATATGAAATAAAACATCTTCGTTTTGAACACATGAGTTACGTAGTAGCGGTAGTGCGTAATGCAGTAGTGAAGCCTGAGCCTGGACTTTATAACGAACGACACGATGCATGCAGAAGGTTTTTGTCTCGTACTAATCACATCCAAAGTCATACGAGGACGCGCGGGTCACACCCAAACCAACTAAATATCAAACAGCGTCAAACGTGAACACTAATTAATTTACGGGCCTATGAAAGCCGAACACGAAACTAATTCTACGAAAGCAAACGAAAACATTCACCGTTGCGGCGTACAAACGTTTTGTACAAACTAAAATAACTAGGTTACTTTAACCATTGCTTTCAAATTGTTCACTTGATAAATGAAAACAAAAGAATACGTAATGAAAGTAATTCCACGAGGATAATTTCGTTTCACGAAAATATAACAACGAATATCGATAAGTCCTAATAAACCGATTCTAACAATTAAATATTTAAAAATAAACTAAAGCATGTAATTAAACGAATGATAAGAAAAAAAAACTTAACATAAACAATCGATTCAAATAACAGTTTTCTCCAGAAATTACATTTCTCTTGAGCGTCAAACGCACGGGCTCTACATCGGTACCGCGTCAAACGCAAACATATTGCTTTTATAACCACTCAAAAACCTTCCGCGGCGCCAAACATAATAGTAAGCCTTTTATGAAACGTTATCATTTTTCATAAAAAAAAAAACTGTACTGGATAATATAACTGGGCAAGCTCACACTGGGAAACCGATTTCTTAAAATAAAGGGCAAGCTCAGGATGTATTTTGTTCCTGGACTCGACTGGTTCTTGTTATCAATAAAATTTACAAATCCCTAAGTCAAGTTGTATTAAATAATACAATACCGGCGACAAAATGATGCCCTGAGGCACCCCACACTTTTATATAAAATTGTCGTGCAAAACAAAAAGCAATTTGGCACACAAAATTTGCAGCAGACTGCAAAATCCTTCATCTCCATGCCAAGAACAAAAGTGTATTTATATTTAAAATTAAAAAATAAAATAATTTCTTTGTAACGGAATCGAAAGCGTGCATCAAACTTCAACATCACGCTACAACAACAACCAGTCAATCGCAGGTCAACAACAAACTATAACAATGTAGACATAACTTAATCATTATCATTTATAATAAACGCGTGGTAAAAATTGCACAGTATTCGAACATATAACAGTAACCTACGAACACAATAGGCAGTATGATGGCGGGGAGCGTGTATCAACTGTCTGAACTACATTAGGCCTCTCTCACAACCGTAGCATTTAATCTTGAACATGTATTTAATTATTATAAAGTATATATTTTTTATTTATTACTTACTAAACTATTTTTATTCGTTACATGTGGTATAATTCAGTGCCAAGTATAATAATCCTGGTTTGTTTTTTGTATTCTTCGTGTCCCTACCTAGAGTTAAACTCGTCCTGTATTATGAACCTCGAAGTCTATTATATCAGACGATGACATCATATAAACCGTCCGTGTGTTTGCGCAGACGCATATAATTGTGAACAGATTGAACCCAACCCACAGCAGACAAGCATGGACTGAATAGTCAAGTTCTTGGTGAAAAAACTCCAATTCAAATCTAAATCAAGTTAGACTTAAAAATATTCAAACACGTGGCAAGGATACTGTCCAAAATTTGCTTGCAAGCAAAATATTAACAGGCATTTTAGATAACCCATAGACACTTTTGAGTCCCCTTTATATATATTTTGAATTATGAAAATAATATGAAATGAAGGTAAAATACATTTAATGTTTAATGTTGTCAGGCATAGCAACAGGTTAGGTGACATTGGAGTTAAAATATCACTCTTTCATTGACATAGCTAAATTTTGCCTCATTAGCAAAAAAATACCGATGCTTTTAACAAAAGTAACTTACGTACATACGTAACACCAAGTTATTTTTAAAACAACCTCTGGCACATAAACTTGAAAAAATGGCGACGAGATAGAAGAGTATCGATACGTTTAGAATTAACTATTTGACCTCCCTTTCTTCTATGACCTTTGAGCATGTGTTGGAATACTTTTCATTTCTGGGATATGATTTTTTCTACAATATATAGTATTGATTTGAGTATTTCATTATTCACGTCTCGCGCATCTTTAGTGGATATTATAGAGAAGGGATAGAGAA
>DWJZ01006044.1:0-13400 GCA_018249125.1 Asbolis capucinus
ATTATTCCAATTTTAAATTCCATCGCTTTCGTTGGGATTCTTTTCATTCTAGTGCGCGAGGTTGGATTGTGATTAATAAATGTGTTATCTATGGTCCGCCTGTATTTTTAAGCTGTTGTAACAAATTAGTGTGTACACTGTACAGTTGCTGTTAGTTTATAAGCTGTATGTAGCTAAATGCTTCTTATTTTTTTTTTGTCCCGTTTAGTGAAGTCAATTTAATTTAACATTTTTTACTTATCGATAGTTTCGTCTAATATCTAGTAGTCTGGAATTTATAGCATTAATTATTAAATTGACTTCACAATTTTTGTTGGAATTTTTGTTTTGTATCGCTACCCATTTTTGTTTTAACCCGTTTTTATTTATTTTGCGTTATCTGGTGTCCCCCTAGGTGTTAACTATCAGGAAATCGGTTTCAATGGCGCAGGCCTTAGCGGGGGCGCGGTGAGTGGCGTGGCGGGGGTGGGTAACATCGGTGGGGGTGCTGCGGACCAGCTGCAAGGGTTGCTGGCGCCGGTGTCTGTCCAGAACCTGGCCGCACTGGCCGCTATGACCCAGCCAGTAGTGACCCAAGCGGCGCCCATAGCGCCCGCGGCGGCACCCCAACCTGCCGCCCCACAATTGTGTAAGTATTCGTTGGCTATCTATGTAGTTAGTTAATTTGCGCCCGACAAGTGACAAAGACCGAGAGAGCTGTTCATGAGAATGTACATCTTAAAAATCCTAAATAGTCACTAAAATCTCTGGCGTGTCCTTTATCAAAAAATCTTGTTCCTAAGGTCTAAAGTGATTTCAAATCCAAATTATTTCGTCTTTGGAACCTATCTTGACAAAAGTCAAAAATATAACAGGACTACATAGATACGTGTCACATTGTAAATATTAATAACAAAAAAGGTCAATGTCACACGTTATAATACCAAATAAAAAAAATCAGGTGTCTAACGCACATTAGCTCATTGTACGATAAAAAAGAATCGGAAAATAACGGCGCAATTTTTGATGTGGAATTACAGAACCGTTCCCGTTTCGTTCTTATTGAGATCAAGATTATTTACCATTTAAGAAAAAGCTGAAGGCCCTTGTTGGATCTGTGAAAATATCTAGGGCGACACAAGTGGCCGGGTGCGAGTTATAATTGACGTTTTTTGCGAACCAACTCCCGTCCCTTTCCGAAAATTTTACCTCCGCAAGACAATTAAGGCTCTATAAATTCCCTCCTAATTGCTTTACCTGTCCAAATCTCTAATTGGAATGTGGCCACGTAGCTTACTCGGCTATGGTGGCTGCCATAACGATCTTTTTTGTCCCCAGAAATTTCCTCTCACGAAAATGGAGTGGATAATGAGGTGCTTTTCGTGTTAAGTGGCAACCGCTACCGGTGCCCTGTCCAACCTGAAATGAAGTTATTTACGTGGCCCGTCCCTTAACAAATATCATTAGTAGAATGACGACAAATTTCATTCTTCATTAATGTTGGTAGTGACTGCTAGGTTTGGCCTCGGAGGGCACGTTAAGGTCCGTCCCGTTTTGTATCGTCAAATAGCAGTATTTAAGCTTTGTCGGTGGCCATCGGGCAGCATAAAAACTTCGATAGTTGGTGTAGCTAAATCTCTTCATCAATCGGTATTGGTGTAGCGCATACTGTCGTCACAGCTTAACGAGAAACCCGTCTTAGTAGCAGGGATATTATGGAGCTACGTAAACGTAAACGAAAACATCGGATATCCGAAATAAAAATATATTCTTAACCTTATCCGGATATGTTTCGGATAATTTAAAGTAAAAGCGGAGACCAAATAAAACATGTTCGGCAGGTTTTCATTTCACAGCTCGCGCGCCATGGAATCTTGCATGGTTTGTTGGCTATTTCTGGTAACAACATAATATTGCATTACCTCATTCATAACTAGTGTATTATTTATTTACAAGTGCTATATCCGTAAAGCCGTAAAAAACTATCCGAAATGAATGGATAATCTGAAATAATTTCACATCCGTTATCGTGTCCGAAACCGACATAATTTATTCGTATATCCATTCCTAGATCCGAAATTCCATATCCATAACATCCCTACTCAATATTAAGCAATTCATAAATCAATTGGTTCTTGTCGCTTGTCGGAAATTAACATTTTTATTGAGGGACTAATATCCCAGTACTAAAGTTTGTGGCGCAAGTTATAGCTGTTTTTTTTTTCATTTCGTGGAGACAAATTTTTAGTTCTCTCTCATTGGTTTATTCAGAATGTATATTTCGCGCCAAAACGACAGTGGTCGTTTCATTTAGTGCTCTAAAATATTCAATTATATTGTACAAAGTAAAGATTTTTTGTCCACGAACTTTCCTATTTCAGGTTGGACTTTTTTACGTTATTGAGAGACTTAAAACGGTTAATTAACGATGAAACTTTTTCACACTTCAGGTCTTCTCGGGAAGACTAACATCACAGGTAAAAAAAGTCGAAAGTGTGTGTTTTCATGGAATGACTTATCTCTGTTGGATTCTTAGATGAATTGTAATAAATGAGAATACAACTGATCCTTCTTTCACTATTTGATTGTCGATAAAATAACAACATGATCTCTCATAATATTTTCAAAATTCTCATTTATTACATTATTCTAAGGAGGCTTGGTTTGACATGTGCGGTATTGCATCGAATGTTTTCGTAGCTCTGAAGTTGCTTGTCTAGGCTTTGTACAGGCTCAATATAAGGGCGAATGCCAGTGTTTTAACTCGTAATTTGTGACATTTCGTTATCTGTAACTTAGTGTTTTTTTTTTAATCTTCCGTTACAATTTTGGAGCGAGTCGCTAGCTTAATTTATTTTCAATAGATTTGGCTGTTAAGGAATAATTTAACCAAGTTGCGTACTTTTGTAAATAGTATTTTTGTAGTTTATAATTTGAAACTGTGCATGGATATTAATTTGCTTCTTTGAACGATAACTACTAATTTTATAGGTTAGGGATCAACAAATTACATGCCCATTTCATTTAATAACTAGCTACGTTAATTTCATAATCACGTTGATTCCCTAATTAAATTTTAATTAGAATTATTTTAAAATGTACGACAAACCAAATTAATATAGAGCTCGATTAAGCGTTGTTATTTCGTAAAATATTTTCCTTAATTATATGATATAATGAAAATATACGAGGATAATTAACCTTTAATTTTGTGCACCATGAATTAATTACATTAACTAGTAGCTGACATGACGTCAGTTTGATAAAGCATACGACATCAGAGCGTTTTCTTACTATTTCGTCATTAAATACCTACCATAAAATAAAACAATATTATGTTTAATATGAAAAATAAATTTGCTGGTTATTTATTTAGTCACTCACACAACTAAACTGATGACTCCAAGAAAAAATTACTAAGTAATTGAAGAAAAATATAATAAGTACAGGAAAATATATAAAACATTACTTATCTGCACCGTTAAACTGTTAGCACATTAAATAATCTACATTTAAATGTCATACTTTTATAGATTAAACTTGATCTAGTTCTTCGTTGTTTTATATAGATAACATTTTTTTCATGTGTAGTTGGTGGGATCGATGTCAAGCATTACTTTATTCAACGTTAAAAAAAATTAATTATCTGTATGTATTTCTTGTCTAAGAAAAAAAAATAAGACGTACTGCGGTACAAGGTAGATGTACCTGTAACTGTACTGTCCATTTAACACGTGTTCTGTTTTTGCATGAGAGTGCTAAAACTAAATAATTGTTGTTTTATCATCGTTTGTGTTATGCTGTGCTGATATTCGATTAGTTGTTGAATTTTATTGTTGTTATCGTTACTCTGTCGCGCGGATGTCGGTGTGTGTTGTATTTACTAATAAATATCGTATGTCATAATGGCATGTATAAATGAGCGGTAATTTTGTTTGTCTCTGCAAACAAATACCGTCTTGGATATATTTATTACACTTTGTGTTTTATATTTACAAATATAGTGACAAAAAGTTAACGAGAATAGGTCTGTGTATCGAATATCGAAAGTATTGTTTAACGTTTGAACAAAAAACATACGGAATAGATAATAATAGGTATTTGATAACACCCATTTAACATACTAAAATATACGTATTTACGTGTATAGATATTATAATTATCTACTAATTCCTTGAAATATATATATATATTTTACACTCTTTACACACTTCTACTGTTGAACTTGAGTTTATTACTATCATATTAACCTTTATTGGTTTCAAAGGTGTAATCCTGCCAATAGTTTATACTAACCTACCTACCTCTAAATGACGCACCGTAAATTTACCCAACACAAACAACTTACTGATTCAACATAAGAAATAAAAACACCATAATTCTTTATTCCAGATTCAAATGGACAAATAAAAGTAGATACTACATTGGGTTATAGTCACTATATAGTAGAAACGCGTGTTAGTATAACTTCTTTACGATCGCAGTTTACCCGTACAAAGGATTTTCTCGCATTCAAAGGGGCTCGAAGGGCACATTTCCCTAATTCGGATTGACACGTGTCTGGATGCCACTTTTATTCCTTTAAGTCTCCCCTTTTACGAATACGATTCTATTATGAGTGGTATAGAAGAGTCGTAAAGAAAATCGGAAAGTACTTTCAGTTGTTAGAAATGTGACCGCTATTTGTTTGGCAAAGAAATCGTTACAAAAATACACGTTAAGGATTTTTGTACGTCGATCACTATATATTCTAATGCTTCTAAGTTTACTTAAAACTTACCTAAGTTATTTTACTGAACTAATAATAAATATGAAAATTGTATTTCTCTTTGTAAGCGTATAATTACATACTAAACACGTCTCCTAGTTATGGATGATAGATTTCTTTTCATCTACGGAGCCGACAAAATTAAGGAATGCCCACTGACCTACGGACATTAATAACCCATATGTTGTATAGCTACATGAATTAAAATTTTGTCAAAAACATTACATGGAAATGGTAATCGTTCATACAAAAAAAACTACTGTTCATGAAATTTATTTCTGCTGCTACAAATAGTAACAAACTCCTTTATAATATGTATTTAAAAAGATTACAACATTGACTATACTTGGTGCAAATTCGATCTGGAATTTTTCCGATGTAAACTTGACGATTTTGTATATTAAAATTTCCACATCGAATATGCACCGAGTGTAGGTACACTATTCGTCAACTAGATGTGTCTAAGTGTTCCTGGAAACAAAGGGAGATCCGCTGTTACATTTAAAATCTGAATTTCATAACGGATTGAATTTAATAATAACTAAGGAAACGCATTGTAGTACCATAATATTTTATTAGGCATCAACGAACAAGGAAACTGTTGTAATCCCGACCATAAAGTAGGCCAAAACTAAAATTTGTTATTTGCATTACACTGTCTTAGAAAGCATAATAAACTAACTGTGTGTACAACGGCCGAAAGAATGATCGAAAAAATACTAGAATATTCCAGAACTCGTGAGTAATGTAACAAAGAAAATACGCATGTGATTGTAAGGTGTGAACGTTTACAGGGTCCACTGCCGAGCCGCTAAGTTCGGCGTACGCGTCGCAGTTCGGTACGTTCGCAGCAGCGCCGCTCGGTTCGGTGCTTGGCTCGGCGGCGGCGGCCGCGGCAGGGAAGCAAGTTGAAGGTATGTTACTTGTGCATTTACCTTAATACAGCATATCGTAGTGGGAAATTGGAAATATTTTTTACTTATACCATTATTACTTTTTACTTAGATACACGTAAAAAAGTCATATCGGCAATCGGTGAACACAACTAGTTCATACACTACTGGGTACTAAAATTGTTGAATTGGAGGGCACCTAAAGCCTTCAGTCATAATTTTTGTCGTTAGATATTAGTTGTTAGGAAGTTAAGTAAGTTGGAGGGCGGTCGATGGCAAATATTTCACTCAACTATGAGGAGAGAGGCGTCACCAACAATGGGCCAAAAAACATACCTTTAGTATCCTTGTTTATAAGGTGTTCCTTAAATTTCCTATTAAACTATACGCCTCGATACCTTAAAAAATATTTTGATGCTTTAATTTTTACTAAGAAAAATAAATCTTTTTTACAGGTCCAGAGGGTGGCAACCTGTTCATCTACCACCTACCACAAGAGTTCACCGACACGGACCTCGCATCTACTTTCCTGCCCTTCGGCCACGTCATATCCGCCAAAGTGTTCATAGACAAACAGACGAACCTCTCAAAGTGCTTCGGTTTCGTTTCATACGACAACGCCGCCTCTGCGCAAGCCGCCATCCAAGCCATGAACGGCTTCCAAATAGGTACAAAGAGACTCAAAGTTCAATTGAAACGATCCAAAGAACTATCGAGACCGTACTAGAATATTCCAGAACTCGTTCCTAGTGAGAAACTTAAAAAAGAAAAAAAAAATGGAAATCTATCGCAGAGGTTGTAAGTTTTTGAACGTTTGTTGTGATGTACCCGGTGCACTTGAACTGATGGTAGTTCGTAACGTTCGTTCGAATTTCGAATACGCGAGTCCACGTGCACAGTTGTTATCTAATAAGAATAAAGTTAAGGTTTGTGTCAAAGGATTTATCGTTTCCAAAGTATTCCCCAAATTTGTTTATTTACTTATATTAATATAATTATTATATTATTACCGCTATTTTTATTTTATAAACGATAAGTTTTAGTCACGTTAAGCATAAGTTGGAAGCGATCGTCGCGATTAATGAACGCCAAAGACCTGGTACTAAGAATATTTTCGTTTCCGAACTGAATGTTTGATCGCGTCGTTTTGTGTCATATAACTGTATTGTAAAATATAAGAGATATTTTTGTCTGTCACTCGAAGCTTACCGTCTGCAACCGATTACTGTTTACCATTAGTATTGCTGTTAGGTTTAGTTGCATTGGTACGTTTCGTGTTTCGTTCGTTACAACTCGTTCATTGTGTTACCACTTATTTAGGTGATGTGGCCATTGTCAGTAACCGTTTTAGTCCTCTTTGTTTAAAATTATAAGATTTTAGAATAACAAAGTGATCTCAATGTGATCAGTGTATTTATTGTTTTCCATCACTTATTATCAATAAAGTACTTAAACGTATTCTTTAAACATTACAATTGTACAAAACATTATGTGATGTCAGATTTTTTTCTTATACACCTTCGAAAAATCTTTATATTGTAATAAATGTAAATCAATTTAAATTTGCAATGACTTACAGATCTCCTTTTATTATGTCCAAAAACAATTCAGTAGCTAATTATTTTTGAATAAAGAAATTCCACTCGAACATAACGCAATAATTTGCCGTTAAGCGCGGGTAGTATAAAATTAATGTTAAAACATCAAGCTGCTCAAATAGTGATGTCATGCTGACAATGACAAGCCCAGGCTGTATTTTTTTATCTGTTCGTCCGCCGTGTCTGTCTGTTAGATTGACATTTCTATAATTTCTTTAACATTGACATTTCTTGTATTTATACATTTGTTTCCCTTTCAAATCCAATAACTGAAAACTGAGAAAGAATAATATTTTTGCATCAAAGAATTAAGTAGTCATTTGAAATGAAGAGTAATCATTTTATGAAATATTTTTAAATATGTACTTTATAAAATCGAATGTCTCACGATAACATGTCAAAATTACCCAATTTCTACGAACTGATTAAGACATATTATGACATTTTCAATTACTTAAATTAATTAAAAACTTTAAACTTATATTTGTTTCCCTAAAATGAATAAAAACGTAAACTAATGAAAAGTACACTGCAATCGAATAAATATAAAATTACAGCCTAGAACAATGTTGCATCCGTTAGAAATATAATTTCCTTTACGTTACCTAATTTTATCGATAGCAAACATCGACCCTTTAGTCAAATATTTTTGTTAGGTTAAGTATTTAATTATAGACATTTGTGTAAGTTGGACATTGATTCTTAAGCATATTAAATTGTTTTCTTTTTTCTATTTGTATCTTATAAGTATTTGTTCGTCACTTATTCTCTCGTAAACTTTGACACTATTGGCACTTTATCTTACCCTGAAAATTATTTCTCTTTGTTCAAATAGCCAACTTATAAAAACTTCGTTTGGCTATATGAATAAGCTATGAAAGTCCTTTGTGTCGAACATTTTGTAGGGTATGTATATTCTTTTTTTAAATTTAAAATGATGTAATTAAGTAATAATATATTTTTATTTTAACTTTGTATCACGTCATTCATAATTATTTTTAAAATGGCTCAATTGGGAATGTCACTGGTATTCAATAGATAACCCGGATTTTCATCTGTATGGACCTCTGTCAGACGGAATATTCGGCCAAGACTTGTGAGGGTTAATTTGTCTAAGATATATTTGTCTGTCAGTGAAAACCAATAGATAATTATATTCTTTTTTCGTTTAAACTTTTAGTTACTTGTTCTATTCTTCATGTTAAAGAACTGATGTAGACCTTCAATGTAACTTAATTTAGTTGAGTATTATATTGTATTTAAAGAGAGTTTATCAAGATGGGCTTATTGTTTTAGTATAATTTAGTCAAGTTTTTGATGTCTGAAGAAAGACAATATCTAGACTGAATAAGTTTCCTGTCATAGATTAAACAGCTGTGTTGTAAATTCAGTTTGTTATTGTCTTATCATGCACTAGTTCCTTAGGGCGCGCGCTGGTCTTTTGGCTGACGTCACTTCCGCATCTATGACGTCACAGATTGCCAATTACGTCGTTTGATGGACGTAAATTGATAACATCAGGCTAAAATGAGAGGCCATCGTAATGTGCGCTGAGCCCTTAGAGATTTCATTAATCATTCTTATTTCTTTGTTAAATGTTTATCAATTATTACCAAAGGGGGATGTAATGTTTTATATTGTTCGGAATAGTTCTGCCTCTTGTTGTAGATTTAAATGTCTTTTAAAATTAATAATTTTATGTTGGTAATATTGAAAACGCACAACAATCTAGACATTAATATCTATATTATGTTATGTTTATTGAATATGCAGAACAAAGTTGACATGAACAGAATTTTTAATTGTTTTCATAATAAATATATTTTTCAAGCTGGCAATTCTATTTCGAACAAAATCCTGGACACGACCACTTTGAACAGTCTGTTTATAGGTGTGATCTAGATAAAAAATGAGAATATAATGTATAAATTAAGAGGATTTTCTACCTACTTATAGTTTCTCTGTACTGTACAGTTGAGAGAACTCGTTATTGTTGTTGTAACGGTAAATGCGCCTTTCCTTCTGACGTAGGTAATAGCTGGCTTTGAAAATGGAATTCGAATGTACAGTTTGAATATGCTTTTTATCATGATGATAATTTTGAATGGAGAATACAGTTAATAAATGTATCTTGTATCTAACCAAATGTATATTTGGGAATGTCATGTTACGAAAAATAGTCATCGGAGTTACCATTTAAATATTAAATGAACGAAACAAATACTGATATTGTTACGTTTTGCCTATAGAAAATTTCTTATATTTCGCATAATTTGGATCTATTGAAAGGTACGCGCATAGCTTGTACAATAAAACTTACGACCTTACACAAAAAAGTCCACAGATTAATAGGTATTTATGAAAAACATGCCTCCTATAGATCCAGATTGTTCGAAATGTGATCGAGTAACATGTTTTTAACAAAAGACTAAAAATTTTAAGGTATTAAATTTTTTGCATGATCAAAACTGTACTTCGAAATACTAAACTGTAGCGTAAAAACTTAAGAAGGCTAGCTAGTGACTTATGTTTTCGCCTGACTTAGCTTCTCAACTTAATTTGATAACAGCATGCTTGCCAAAGCACTTGCCGATTATCCACAAAATTATCCACACGTATTAGTAGCGCGGCGATGTTTCACTCAGTTGCATGGATCGTGGTCACGGTAAAACTTAAGACATGATCCATGCAATTGTGTATGCATGTAAAAATTATACTGTCTACCAGTTTTCCACATTTTAGCATTGGAAGTTTAGGAGTCAAAAGTAAAAATATCCTACGAAACCCAAAAATTAAAAACGTATGTAAAGTACTTCACCCGATTTGTTTATTGATATTTCGACCGAATTGACATGATGGCCACGACGAAATAGGAGGGCCAATCGTCAGTAACAATAAACAAATCGTAAGTATCCTTTACGTGGACGAATGTCTTGGCAAGTATAGCAAGCTTTCAGCAATAAGCAGAACTGTGTATAAGCTTGCGTTATTGTATACCTTCGTAATACTGCATTTTCTTACTGGCCAGAGACTGGCACTTTGGTTTGGTGGTATGAATATTTTATTCATAAATAATGAGTTATAAAATTCTAATCAAAATTTAATTTTATACTTAAAAATAATCCCATGAAGTTCTCTTTACGAAGGTACGATAACAAAACGCTACAAATATATTTTTAAAAGGTTTTTAATTTTTTTGAAAAAAAAGAAAGATTATTCGAAAAAGTCTATTTAAAGAAAAAAACAAAAGTCACGGTACCTACAAAGCAGCATATCCTACAGACGCAAAAATTATTTTTACACTATTTCGAGGCACCATATTTAGTAGATTATACAATTGGTATAAAAATGAATAAAAGAACTGTTTTATACAACACCCGTTTTGTTGATATGAATGTAAATAAATGTCAAGTTGAAATTATTGTGTCTGATTTCACCTACCTATCCTTTGAGGTTTAACTTGGTTGATAACTTATAGTCCATTGAAATGTTTGCTTAGGCCTTAGAGACTTTAGGACGCAATATATATATATACAATAACGGGGTTATACGCTTAAGTTGGAATTTGTGGGGTTGCAACTCATGCCCCCGGCCGCTACACAATTTAATTTGATAACTATATATCATACGAATTCAGATATACTTAGTCATATGGATATCGTTTCCTTTCAAACCGAACCATACTTCCTATTTTATCTTATTAATATCGGCCACCTTCAGTCCCTCTTCCAGATTATAATTCTTACAAGAAGAAAAATATGGTTAAATATCTCAAACACACTTCGTTCGACGCCATTTTATTGCGTTGTAAATTATACCTTTGATAATAATAATCAAAGATGTAGATGTAAAGTTCTTTAGACAACTCAAGCAATTTCCGTAAGGTCACATTTTTTGCAACATTACTACAACAGAGGGAGTAATCTAGTCAGCTATTCTAGTAACTTCATTCGACATCAGGGTCAAAAAGAGACGGTGAAAGACGCTTCCTTTGCTTTCAGCGGAATACACGCGGCGTATACAAGGTTCCCAATGAGTACTGTACCAGCGAATGTATGTGAATAGAGGAACTTGAGATCTGTCAATATCACTCCATGTATGTTCAGAAATTGATTTGTAGTTTCCGAGATATTCTGATTTTTGTCCTACACTATTACGTTTGACCCTTTGTTAGAAACCGGTAGAACACAAAATGAAGCTAAAATACATATATAAAGAAAACTAAATTTCCCGACAGACAATTACTAGCCCAACCATCGTTTTTGTATAACCAGATTAATAAATAAATATCTTTGGACAAATAAAAAACTTATTTCTACAATTTATTAACTAGAAAATGTAAGGATAAAATATTACTATGGATAAAACTGTTAAGCTATTACGAAGACACTATCAAGAGACACTCAAGACAAAATTAAAAGACACGAAACAACACACTCTTCGTCACATACGATCTCACACGTCCACACACACACATAGACGTACAACATACGCACAAAACACATCATGTTTGTGATAATCATAGTGATTTAATAAATAAGTAAAAAGTGATATATATGTACAATGGTTATATGTATATAACTGTCAAAAAAATACATATATTTAATAGAATAGAGACTACTAAGAGCAGAGTCTCCAGACACAGGCATTTTAAGATGCTTATTTGGATGGCTTCAACAACATATATAGCTGAATAAACTTAACTCCCTTATTACTAATAACTTTATATTCCTTATAATATATAGTTATATAATTCCTTATAATGTGTTAGTATTTAGTTATAAGGAATTGTAGTGTACCTTCAACTAATTCCTAAATTAAATAAATAAATAAATTAAGTAAAATAAATAAAACAGAAAACGAAGAAATACTTAAGAAAAAAATAAAACTCCAGCACATTTGTAGTTTTGGATTGCCTAAAGTCTCAGTAGACAATTCCTATCTACAAGTCATCGGCTTTACTAGAATATTACTATACTGCTTAGCTCAAATAGTAACCTAGTGTAGGCCCAAAGAAAAAACCTCCTGATATTTTTTTTAAACAAAAGGGGCCATACAATAAGAATGTTTTGGGAGTGTTTAAAATAATAGCTACGAACGCGAGACAACAGTCGCGTGCGCTGAACTCATCCCAAAAGAAAACTATTTACAAAAAATTAATCCTAATATTAATTAATTTGACGCCGTGTTTCAATTTTCTATAGGTTCCCCTAGGTGTTAATGCAACACTTCCATAAAAATTAAAAATAAAGCAAAAATAACATCCAACATTTATTTTATTAATCTACTCAACATCAATCTTCTCTACTTCAGCGGTACCTTCTTCTGTTTCACCTTTATCATTCTTCGTTCCTGAAGTCTGAGGAATTAAACTTTTTAATTTTGTAGTTTTAATCAACCCGTTCTCATCTGCCAGGGGTAGTATGTCACAGATGAGGGGTGACTCAACCCCCAGGATATAGAAGCAGGTTCTGGGCTCTAGAAGGTACAATGTGACTTGTGCGGGACTGGAGGCATTTTCTAGACATTTGAGCTTCACCTCAGTCTGTCTCGGCTTTCCAGTTTTGTCACAGATTTCTCCGTTCGAGTAGAAGTGTGAAACGGATGTGCGTTGATCTGGAAAAGAAATAAAATCTATACTAATACTAAAACTGTAAAGGGGTAAATTCTGCACATTAAATATTTTTTGAAAATTATGATACAGGGAGGCTTTGTATACAGAGATCAAACTTTTTTTTTTGATTCACTGTCTCTCTGTTTGAGTTTCACGCAAAAACCCCTGGACAGATTTAGATGAAACTTGGCATAATTGAAGTTTAAAACCCGAAAATGGTTAAAGAATAGGTTTTAACCCAGGAAATGGCTTGGTTCCCGTAGTATAACAGGTTTAAATTAGTATGGCAACTCCGAAACCACTGGAACACTTAAGACAAAATTGTGCGTGTTTGTAGTTTATATGACGAGGATCATTAGAGAGTTTTTACCCGATCTTCTTCCGAAGCGACGCGAGAATTTGTAGTTATAAATAAATGTTTACACACTCATACCTCAACAGGCTTCACTGTAACACAGATATTAACAACACATGCAATAACGAAAATAACACCCGAGAACAAATTATTATCTGCCTACTATCGATAGCAGAGGATTTCGTATTTTTTT